>JAOUQZ010000047.1:21598478-21633274 GCA_028564935.1 Neosilurus hyrtlii | reverse complement strand
CACACCATTCACATGTTGATGACTGTGTATATATACTGCAGTAAATGAATGCTCTTAATAAATCCCCTGATGAGTGGACAACCACGAAACAGGCTTGTCGGGATAAAATTGTAGTACTGTTATTTTTCCCACACACAATATATACATATATATATATATATGAGCGAGAGCACATAGTTAAGTAGTAATGTAATTAGTGTATGACTAATTGGATGAATTGATACAAAAAATTCTATATTGGTCATTCCTACAGCATAATTTGTGTGTCTGTAATACATTTAAGCGATACAGATACTTATTTCAACGGGTAATTTTATCCCGTAGCTTACTAGCGGGGGCTGAACCAATGGTTAGAATTAGTTTTTTGCTGGAAGTGAGAGAAACTCTTTGGCCGGAGTTTTCAAGAGCAAGTAAACAATCAGAACTATTCAGCGAGTGATATTTCAGTTGATTGAAAAAAACGTGTTTAAGAAGAAACTATGGTGAGCAATTTTGAGGAAATGCGTATAAATGGTAATCTATATGAACCACAGAGGGAGGAGTCTTGTGGAGTCAGTGAGACGTCACATTCCAGTGACTCTGAGGACAAGAATTCTGCCGGAGATGTGCAGTGACAGTAAATCCAAAATGGCTTATGTAGCTAACGTTTTGCCAACTCAGCTTTCCTGATGTTAGTTGGTTTAGAAACAAAAATAAACATTTTCTGTAATTTTGCACTTGTTGTTTGTACAGCTGTACTATTTGTATCACTACTAGGCTGGAACAGCAAGTGAGAAAGGCAACATATGTCTCTGAGCATGCCTTGAGTCACATCACTCGCACATACTCTGACAAGGGGCAAGGACTGATGTTGCAGGAACAGCCTGATTAAGTCAAAGTAAAAGGCATCCCTGATTAAAAAGTTTGAGTCCCTTGACTGTGGTGTGAATTCTTCTGTGCACAGAGGAAGCTATTAAATTATTCAGTGGTTCATGAAAACATCCATACCTGTGTGCATACACTGCTGATATTTCCGTTTGCTGCTGTTATGCATGTTTAACGTCTCGCTATGCTCAAATTTACATGATCATGTTTCCATGGTATCTTATCAATACCAGGGTAGCAATGTCAGTCTCGTGGCAAAAATCAGGCGAAATATCTGCAGGTGAATTTACACAATTAGGCATTTTGAATAGCGTGATATAACCCTGCTCATCCGCAGTCAGGCTGATTGGCTGGGGCCGCTCGCATCCTCCACTCAGCTCATTTGTGCGAGTGCTGCTTGATTGACCATTGGTGATGGTCGTGTGTCTTTAGCACCAATTGGATGGAGGGTGTTTTCAAGTTCAGTAGCATAGAATAGTACTGTTGGTATTGCTATGAGAGGAAAGAAAATGAAGTGGGTATGAAGATGGGTGCTTGTTAAATGCCCACAAGGAGCCACGGGAAGCAAATTAAACATGACAGTAATACACCTGTTGCCTTTTAGAGAATTAACAGTTGTTTTTTTTTTTCAATAGGAAGTTGACATGGGTGTAAAAGATTTATTGAAATAGCTGTGTGTGTGTGGGTGATTCATGTGGAGTGTTTACCCTTTGAAGAGGAGGCTCTGACACCCCTGATGAAGGCGATGAAGACAGATTTGCCTGCATGTTAACTAGGCTGAGTGAGTGCCTGGCTTATTCATTCAGAAGCACGGTATTCAAACTGCCAATGCTGCAGAGTCGCTCGCTTGCACCACAGGCCCGTGTATGTGGGTGGGTGCAGTACACCAGTTACATCTCAATCTAACACTCCCTCTGTTTTAGTGTCTGCCAAGACATGAGTCTCTTAAAGGTTTTCCTGCCTACACACACAGACACACACAAGTGTCCAGTGGCCTTCAGCTGAAGGAGGCTTTTTTGGCGATTTCAAGCGTTTAGCACTGACCTGTTAGAGGTAACACTTACATAAAATTTACTTTAAAGCAACAGTGTGTAAGATTTAAATTGCAGATTGACATTTCTCACGATGTGAATCGTAAACTTCGCACAAATCAATTAGCCAGGTTGCATTACACTCTTTTTACTCTTAATTCTTCTTCTTCGTTGTCGGTTTATGTCATGTTTCAAAACAGTGTCGCCACTTGGTTACAAAATACATTTTTATTTATTATTATTATTATTATTATTATTGGCACGTCCACCTCACAGCAGGAATTCCTTGGTTTTGATTCCTTGTGGGGTTTTCATGTTCTCCCTGTGTGTGTCCAAAGTCCAAAGACATACATTAGGCTATTGGGCCTATGCTAGATTTCCCCTAGGTTTGAGTATGAATGTGTGCGTGTGCGTGTGTGTGTGTGTGTGTTGGCCCTGCGATGGTCTGGCAAGCTGTTTTGGTGTACCCCACGTCACCCAGTTTTGGCTTAGATCCCCGTGACCTCATTAGGATTAAGCAGTTTGATAAATGAGTGAGGTAGATTATTGTTACTATTAATATTATAATAATTATTAATATATTCATTAATAACAGTAATTATTCAGAATAAGGAACCATGATATAAATCTATATAAATATGTGACCATAGAAGTACATAAGAACTGATGCTATTCTCAGTGCTGCTATTATGGAAACTTAATCAGCACTTTCTGACCAAACAGAATTGACAGCGGATCAGCACTGTGGTGCAACAAGAATGAATACACTGCATGATCATGAATGTGCATAAGCATACTGAACCCCTGGTATATAATGGATTTTGACAGCGAACATGTTCATTACAGTGTTGTTCATGTTGCTCATTGCAAAAACAAAACAAAACTGAAGTTGTCTGAACCTTGGCACACATTCTCATTGTGTCATCTCTCCTCCTTTCATCTCTCCATCACTCATTAAGCCTGATGCAGCGCTCCTGCCAGTCCTTTCCTCTGGACATGCACAAACACGTGTCCGTCTTTTATACACACTTCCCAGGTACATTCTCTTGTCAGTCCCACGTACTTATCTGTATCGAGCGGATGTTTCTCTTTTTGGTTTTGCGTCAAGCAAACAGCACCCTGATCATTTCCTGCTAACTTTAGTTCTGGCAGACTTGTAGGTGCAGCCTGCTTGTGTATAGAGGACATATAGAATGATTGTTAATATACTGTAGAAACAATGAATATGATGGATATTGCCAAAAAAAGGCAAAAAGGAGGAGTGTGTAATAAGTTGGTGTGTGTGTGTGTGTGTGAAACTGGCGTGAAGGAAGAAAGATGAAGTACAGCCATTGATTTGAAACAAGTACTCGGTGCTCCTAGTGGAGTATCGACAGGAAAAGAAATGACTTAGCTCTCACTGTATATACTCTCACACATTCACATACAGGTTTTCTTCACCCTTGCTAATTTTACACACGCCTCTAAGGGGAGGCTATGAACTTATTTATCCATTATGACATGTTAGGTTATGATACTGACCTCTGATGTACAGGAACTTTAAAATGATGGCTCTTCCAGGAAATGGGAAGTACATTACACGGATTGTTAACAATTCCTGCCAGTCGAGTCATTGCGGAATAAGCCCTTTCTTAACAAGTCAGATCATGTGTTGGTATTGTGCTTGGCTTTGCTTGGACTTGGTGTGCTTTGTGTAGCTGGATTCATGGTTAAACTATTCAGCTTTCGTGAACCCTGATGCTAAAATCGTGTGTGTGTGTGTGTTTGTGTTGAGCCATGCTGTGTTTCCGGGCAGTTCTTCATGTTTAGTGCTAGGTGACATGCTGCTCTCTGTCTTACTGAGAGATACAGAGAGCTGTCAAGGGTCACCTTGCATACTCAGTAGGGGATGGAGTGGGTGTGTTGGGGATGTAACAGTCAGGCACAATGCCCACGTTTTGACTTCTGCCATACAACTGCTCAAACCCCCCCCCCCCCCCACCCCCCGGTTAGACTGTATGCTTGGAAATTGGCCAGCATAGTGCAGCAGCTTGTTCCTCACAGCAAAAGCGGCGCGGTTCATCTCTTTCATTCTGACATGATATTTAAAATAAATGCCGCTTTTATTACTCACCATAAAAATCATGATTTCACAGGAGCCTGTTGGAGGACGCAGGCCACAACTGAGCACATTTTAATACAAGTGATATTTAATATCAGGAGGAATTAAAGTTAAGTGAAGTTAAACGCAATCAAGCTGAATTCAGACGCTTCATCATGCTAAGAGCTGTTAAGATTCCCCTTCATCTCTGTGGAGTGTTTATTATATAAGGAATAAAACATAACGAGGTGTGTTGTTCTAGGGAAATAGTCGATGCGC
This sequence comes from Neosilurus hyrtlii, assembly GCA_028564935.1. NCBI lineage: Eukaryota > Metazoa > Chordata > Actinopteri > Siluriformes > Plotosidae > Neosilurus > Neosilurus hyrtlii. Next base: position 21,629,020 of record JAOUQZ010000047.1, on the reverse strand, counting down.
AATAATGCAACAGTTCATCATTCTTCTACAACAGCACATCCCAAAAGCTTTTCAATCTCATTATCTTCTGCCATAGCAGTTTAACAATTCTTACAATTTGTAGTGCAGTAAAGTCATGTGTTTTAGCCCTTATAGTTTTATATACGAAACTTCTACATGGAAACTTGGTACCAACAGTCATTTCCTGTCTGTCTCGCTTTGATTTCTTTGAATTTTCTTTTTTCAGTTTAATTCAACCAAAAAAAAAAAAACAGTACTATATGCAAAGTAATAATGGAGCATCATAGTCATGGAACATGGCTTATTGGTTGTCCTGTCCTGTGTCCACCACAGGAAACCCAATAAGCCTGCTGCATCACTCATAGCCATAAGAGCTGGTATGTTTTGTTGACTTGCAGAATAAAAAGGGAAAAAAATAACAAAACCCCACAAACCCAGATTTATTATTAATAATGAAAACCCAAAAATAGAAGCTCATACAGCTCATATACCACCTCACAGTTAAACTCAGGTAGGCAGACAAACTTGCAGGTTAAATGTTCATGGAGCAAATAATGAAAATGAAATCAGAAAGACAGTTAAAAAAAAACAAAAAAAAAAAAAACAAAACAAAACACAGGATCGAATATCTATCAAAAGATATATATCAGAGAAATCAGAAGGCACAAATTTCCAGATTTACTGAATGTTTGCAGTATTAAAAAATATTGTTAGGATTTACTTCAGACATGCACTGAGAATTTATCAAGTTATTTTTGCAGCTGAGCTCATTGCATATAAATTAGCAGGTGTTTCTCTCCTAAAACTGCAAAAAGAAGTAAGAAATACAACTTGGAACCTTCAGCTAGGAGGTTTGTGACCATAAGTTAATTTGAGCCACTCTTTGTAGATTATATTTGTCATTATTTAAATGAATAGACGGCATCTGTGTTCATTATTTACTCATTGTTGGCGGATCAACCGAAGAAATGGCAAGAAGATTTTTCCTTGGTGGAAAACTCAGTAATTCTTGTAAAGCTCTGATGCTCATCACTCACTCACTTGTTTGACAAACCACTTAATTCTTTTTGGGTTGCTGGGAGGCTGGAGCCTATCTTAGCCAACACTGGGTGAAGGCAGTGTACACCCAGAACAGCTTACCAGCCCATCATAGCCCAAGCACTCATACAATTATTCATACTCACCCAAAGGGAACAGCCAGTTAGCATGTGCATGACTTTGGACTGTGGGAAGAAACCAGAGTACCCAGAGGAAACCAAACACAAGCACGGGGAGAACATGCAAACTCTACACAGAGACACCCGAGCCAAGCCCAGAACCTTGTTGCTGTTAGACAGCTACTATAAGAGAAATGCTAGAGAAGTACTATCATTACTGCCACTAAAGATTTACACCAAATTGATTTGAGAATTGATGAGTGCAGTGGCATTATAATATTTGTTTTATTTTTATTTAATCATTATTATTATTTTTTTGTTTAGTTTTTTTGGTAATGAGAAGTCACCCGAATACTGTACATGTGTTTTTGGGAGACGGTTGCTGGCCGGCACTGATGCCAGTCCTCACAGATGGTCTCTGAGCATCCTGTATTGGCCACTGAAAGTGGCGCCCTGTCCGCCGCCTTGGCACTCGCGCTCAGCCTCGTGCTGCCAAGTGGTGAAGGCGGGAGCTGTGAGACAGCTGCCTTGGTTCTGTTGGACCAGAACATGTCTCTCTCTGTCTTCATCTCTATTTATCTCTGACTCACTCATTTGCACATGTACACATAGGCTATGTATCTAGGCTATATTATCCACATCAGTATGTACACAGAGCAAACAGGTCAACAGAGGATGCCATCAATACAGCCCTCCACACAGCCCTCACACACTTCGACAGCAGTAACTCCTATGTGAGGATGCTGTTCGTACAGTTCTACCACATAAAGTGGTTCAGATGTTGAGCAACCTGGGCCGAAAGCTCTACCTCTTACCCTGTGTATACCATGCACCTTTCACATATCATTCCCTCTTCTGTGTATGTCTCTAAATGTGTGAATATGTGGATAGCGGTATGTGTTTGCGTATATGGGATATATGTATGTATAAGTGTCTATTTGTGAACATATAGATAGGTGTATGTATTTATATGCACGTATATAGCTTAGTGTAGTTACCTTGGTTGTCGTTTGTGCACTTTTCTATAACTGCGGCTAAACAGGGAGCTGCTAAACTATTTTTTATTATTCATGCAACAGTTGAGAATAAAGATCTCTTTATCTCTTTATCTTATTCATTATCCAAACCTAACCCTTGACCTCAAGGCAAAGTCATCTTCTGAACAGTTTAAGTTGGTTAAACTTCAAGAGCACAACCTTTTAATATTTAGCATACGTAGTCAGGATGAAGAAAAGTTTCTCTTTTCTATCTGCAGAGTTGTTACTGCCTTTTATTTAGCTGCTAATTACTGCGTATTTTTTCCATTCCATTAAACGTGCTCACCAATAACACACAGTAGTTGGCTGTTACTGCTGACAGAGTGATTGATTATTTGGCGCTAGGATTGTGAATCTCCCTCTTTCAGACAAGATCATACCAAAGGACACAGTTGCGCAACTAAGATTTTACTGTGTTTACAACATTGCCAGACACCCTTATCCAGAGTGACGTACATTTTTATCTGGTTTATAGAGCTGAGCAAGGGCCTAACAGTGGCATTTCAGTAGTATTTGGGCTTGAACCCCCATCCTTCTACTCCGTAACCCAGAGCCTTAACCACTGAGCTACCACTGCACTACACTGCACATCACTGCCTACTACACTTTAGTTCACCACTGATCCGGCTCAGCATCCATACAACTGGATCCAAGCTTGATCCATAATAATTAAGTTCAATTAACACTAATATTTAGAAGTGCCTAAGTTTTTAACAGCAATTTCATAACATTTTCATGTTGTCTGAGAATTGATACTGCATCGTTCCTTTTTTGTTCCGCACAGGAATGTAGAGCACAGAGGTACAAGCTTGAAAAGAAACTGCTAATGCTAGTGTTAGCTACAGCTGCAGGCTCCACTTTGCTGAAGGTTGTCACAGTATACTTATTTTGATATATTTCATTTATCAAAATGTTTTTCATTAATTGTAATTAATAATTAGTAAGATTAATGATATTGATAATGGTGATTATAGTGTTAGAATATATGGTGTTAGAAGGATTACACCCAAAATAAATAAATGAATAAATAAAATTTGTGTGGATTTTTATGAAATTTTTACTAGAGGCGAGGCTTTGAACAAGGAAGACTCCATTAGATTTTGGAGATTATCTGAATTAAATTCATGACATGCTAAGATGTGCTTTTTAAATGTTAAATAATAAATGCAATCACATTAATACTCTCTTGAAAGGTGCATCTCCTACAAATTCGTATGTAATGAGGACAGCTGCAAAAATAGCTGTGTACATGATGTACCTTATCTGATACATTTTTAAGTAAACCCCAACAAAAGTTTTTTTAAATACTAAAAGAGGGTTGGCCATTGGACCGGGTCAAGGTTAGTAAAACAATGTGGCCATTTCATATGGTGTCGGTATTGGGCCAATATTAAAGTTTACCAGGTCTAATCCATAGCCATATTTAATACTGTGGGACACTGTAATGTAAAGTTGACTGATTTGAAACAGCTGATAGGCAGGAACATACATATAACTGTTATTTCCTCGAGTTATCGCTTGATAACTTGACAGCGGAAGGCGGCTCAGTTACCAAGAGGGTTTTGTCAAATCATCATCAGATATCAGTTACTGCACAGTCCTAATATCATTATTATATCCAAAGTAATACAATTACATGGACGTACCCCCCTGAATAAGTGACTAAATAATAATCTGATTAAGTAAATGATTGAATAATTAATTAATTAATCAGTTGGTCATTTCATAGCAGCCCATGTTGCCTCAGTGTGGCAGCTTTTGAGCAGTGCTGCCAATCTGATTTAGCTGTAAAAGCTCTGAGGCCAGCGATGCATAATGCACTTCTATTGCATTTTATTACATGATTGAGTCTAATCACTGAAGACAGGCCTGTGATTTTGCCGTAATGGTGCTGAGAGGCACAAGCCTTAGTCCTGCACGATCGATACGAAGCTGTGCAGTTTCAGGGCTGCACTGTGTTACCACACACTCACACTCTGTGGCACATTCTGTTCCAGGTGTGTGTGTGTGTGTATATACATGTGTGTGGTTTCAGGGCTGTCAATTCATCCAAGATATAGCTTGGAGTTTCAGGACATCTGAATTGAATGAGTATATGGTTATGCTTGGTTGATGTGTGTAACAGGTCTGTTGCCTGGTGATGCTTCATTTTTTGTCATTGTTATGACTGAGTGATATACAGAGCTTGTTTTCTAATATTTCGTCTGTTTCAGCTCAGGTTTGTGCCTGGTCTCGCTGTGAGAGATGGATAGACAGCTTAAATAATGAGGTGATAATCATAATGGTGCTGTAACCTGACTGTAACTAGCGTCTAATGCCAAACACACAGTACACCATTTTAGTCCTAGTGGCCCTGTCCCAGACAAATTTTTTTTGGTGCCAATTTTTTTTCTCAGTGTGAGAAATTTTTGGAATTAAAAACAGCCAATAAAAGACTGAGAGGAAATCTCAGCGCAATATTGCGTTCATAAGAAATTGTGTGGCATATAATCCACATGATCCCATTATGATAGGGAACAGTTGGATACCTGAAAAAGCCATCAAATCTGTTATACTGCTGTTTAATCTAGAATAATATCTGATCAAATTTCTTTTGAGAGTCTGGAATAGGCCTGCTGTAAATGATAATGAAAAAGAGAAGGACTATCTGAAACAAAAGTATAAAAATCTGGGTAAATCATCATGCTAACTTACATAAAATCAGTGTAAAACACATTAAAATAAACATTGTATTTTCATATTCTGTATCAGCTTAGTCATTTTGTTAAATGTAAAACTTAGTTTTGATTCTTTATTAATAGACATCTGTGGAAGTTGGATTAAAATACAGCCTATGAACTAACATAAAAATTTTATTAAAAATGAAGTTAAAAAAGGGCTTTTCTTATTAATTTCTTAACTAATTAATTTAACATTTGTGAAGGCTGTAGTCAGGCATAAATATAAAACTGCTATCTGTAATTTTTTTTTTTTAGCTCTGATTTCTTATTGAATCTATGATCTATCAACCATAAGATTACACTAAATGATCAGTGAAAGGTGACGTGAATAACATATGATTATCTCATTGCACTGGCAGCTGTCAAGAAGTGGGACATATGAGGCAGAAGGTGCACAGTCAGCTCTCGAAGTTGATGTTTTGAAAGTAGAAAAGATGTGCAAGCAGAAGGATCTGAGTGCCTTCTAAGGGTCTAAGGAAGGAGAACCTGGAAAGAGTATCATGGGTACCCAAGGCTTACTAATACAATTGGGGCGTCAAAGCTCTTACATCTGGTCTGATACACCTGTGACTATGATAGAAAGATTTCAGAACACACAGGGCATTGTAGCCTGCTGTGAATTGGGCTGATTAACACAAACCAGTCAGGTGGTTTTAATGTTATGGCTGATCAGTGTAGTTGTACGGTCAATTGCACAGCAACTCTTTTGCTTTTTAAGTCAGCTTGTTTTGTGTATTCACAAGTTGCTGCTGCAGTCCAGCTGTCACTTGTGCCTCATTTAACCTCACATGCATACCCTCTATCGTACTTTATTGCGTCTCTGCTGTCTCAGCAAAGTTGAAGCTTGGGAATCAAGCAGACTTGGTGATCATGGTTCATTTATATTTTACACAGTTTCTATTATAAATTTGTATTGTAATTTTAATAATTGTGCAATATAGTATGTGCCTAACTTACGTGCAAAGATTTGTGAAAGTGGCTCGTTTTGTTTTGTCTTGAAGTCCCCGACCAGTAGCAGAGCAGTATTGTACTTAAACAATTTGACTCTTGTTCTCCAGCGTAACAACATAAACTTAGACACGAAGTAGTGCAAGGGCTAATGTTAGCATTAGCTGATCTAGCTACTAGTAACATTATCACCAATAGCTGAATCTTAAAGGTGTTATACAAATTCCTGCCATATGTACTTACGCATGGGCTTATTTTAGTTTACACAATAAAACATTTGAATTATTTTTTAAAAGAAAATTTCACAATGTGCCTCCATGCTAACATGAAATGCTTCTGTTTACAGAGGAGCTTTTATTGGTTTATTGTGGAAATTATATTCTCTTACATAAAATTCCTGGAACCTCATGCAATGTAGACAGATGCATTAAACATATAAGAAAATTGGTCATGCGTTCCCACATTAAAGTCAGGTTTTGATGTAGTAATTTGTCCAGTGTTATATGCTAAAATCTCATATGTGGTAATTTTGACCCACTAGCACAATAATAGGGTATATCTCAAAATACGCACTTGTGACTTCCAAATGTTGCGGTGCTGCAGTGTCACCATCACTTTGCCTAAATTATCCTGGTATATTGCAGTCTGTTGAATTGTGGCTCCTATATCGTAATGGATGTCACAACACCAGCTTATTACCAGTAGCCCTATAACCTCCTCCAGCTTGCGGTCTGGTTTTGTTCATGAGTTTTTCCTCTTGTAACGCTTGAAATCATTCATCTGTGAGTCAGTCATGCTTTTCTCTTCCAGCTGGGGGACTTCATCTGCTTGAGCTACTTTTAGAGGCTTACTAGAAGTAGTTTCTCCTCTTCTTTCTCTGGCCTGCTGAATTTTGTATGTGAGAAGCCTCCTCTGCTGAAGGAGGGTTAGAGGGAAGTCATGACCCCTTTTATCTTTCTCACATTCGCTGGAGTGGGAGTGGAATTGAATATGACTCCTTATTTCTTAACTTTATTTTCTCCGAGGGCTACGTTTCTTCCAATACTAAGTGACAACATAGATCAAGAGAGATCTGTTTTATTTGTTTTAATTTTCTCTCCATCACTCAACAGAATAAAAGCGTTAAAGGTCGAAATACTGAACACTGAACATCGCACCCCCCTCCACTTTTTCCTTTGTCACTATGATTTATGCATTTAATGTAAATCTTTTTTGTTACTTTTGATTTTTAAAAATTTATAAAGCCATTCAGCCACATCCAGTGTTCTTCTCACATGCATTATTGATGCAGTCTACAGGGACGTGAGCTAATATGACTGCTTGGTGGTGTTTCAGTGGGTGGAGTGTTCAGTAGGTCAGTGCTGTGCAGGGATGAACGCTCCACACTCCACCGAATGCACAAGCCACTGGACTAATGGACCAGAGCCACATTGTGCTGAGAAAGAGAAGCTGAGGAAGAGGATGATGGATTTAGTAACATGAGCTCTCTGGCATAAATGCATTACAGCAAATACATGCAGGATTCTCCTCACACAGGAAGCATACAGGTTTGATGCTGTTGAGTGTGGGGTTAAAGAAGTACTCCATCAATATGCATCTCTATAGCACAAATCTAAATACTCTTACCTTCCAAGAAAAGTAGGGCTGAGAAAGGATGGAGATCTATCCAGTCTCCATGTCTAAAACTGGGGTAAGAGAGTACAAGCAGCTCTAATGACTTGTTCTTGCCTTTAAGGTTTTGAAGTGTGAGGATATCAATAACAATGTCTTCTATCTAAAAGGAAGTTCACTTTTGATACACATACTGAGCTTAATTTGCAAATTGCTTCAACTGAAGAAGGTGCTTTGCATAAATGTTTATTGATGTTCAACATTTGCCCTCAGACTTGCATTAGAAGAGAATTTTAATTAAGCAGCTTTCTAGTTCTTTCCACAATTCATGGAAACAGTTCCACAACTCCAGTTTGAGAGCTGTGACATTCTGAAAACAAAACCTGCTGTGATATCTTCACACACCATCTCTTTTCCCCTTGTATGTTCATGTCACATGCCTTTCTGGGGAACTTTCTTTTATTCTATCCCACTGGTTCTGAGCGGTTGCATTTTGTGATTGGCTGAGCTTCTTCTAGGACATTACCCCATATGCCATTAGTACCTATGTCACTGCAGAAAAAAGCAACAAACGCAGTCATGATTTGTGCTTCACTAATTGCTTAAGCTAGCCTTCTGGTTTTTCAGTCCATTTTGTATGTAATCCACAAAAAGCAACAAAATTTGGAATGAAAGTATTTAATGGTAAGAATGCATTTTACCCCCCTCCAACAATTAGACAAATGTTTTCCCCCCACTAAACGCAAACTTATCGGCCTGCTGAGCGGAACAGTCCTTAGCATCACCTGATGCCCTTGACCAAAGTAGAGGAGATTTGCAAGCGATCTGCGTCGAGCAACAGCATGGCAACCATGCAGGACTGCATGCTAAGTTAAAAGCATACTGTGAAGTATTTGATGGTATAAAAAATTTAAATATAGATATAGATAGATAGATATAGATTTAGGTGGATAGATACATAGATACATAGGTAGATGGATAGTGTCAGCTGACACTGTGCAAAGGCCCTGAACAGCTCATCAGACCATTATAGTGCACACACGCATACAACCATACACACTCACTCCTAGGGACAATTTGGAACAGCCAGTTATCCTAATGTGCATGTCTTTGGATTGTGGGAGGAAACCAGTGTACCCAGAGGAAACCCACGCAAGCACAGAGAGAGAGCATGCAAACTCCACACAGAAACACACCCAGTGTATGTATATGGTTTGTAATGTCTCATTAGAATAGTGGCATGTTGTTGTGTGCAGTTGGTACATGCTGTACATGATAAGGTTAGGGATGTGGTCGTGGCAGCAGAGTCTGAAGGGATGGGATTGTGAAATCCAGCCTACATTTTATTGGGTGTTGCAACCAGACGCAGAAGGAATGAGAAGCACATGAGTAAGGAACCTGACTGGATATAATTATGCACTGGTAGACAGCTATACGTTGTGACTAACCGCAGTGTGTGGCTGCACATGTGGTTTGGACCTGACAAAATGCTCACTTTTCTTGAATGACACATTCAGTGGTGTGAAATCCAGGATGTGCTACTGTTGAAGTAAGTGGAGACTTTGGAGTTTCATCCCCTCTTGGAGTGTGTATCTATCTGCTATAAAAATTCCACAGTGACAGGCGCATGATGGAAGACGAGATAGTGTGTTGGGGTGATATAATTAGGCAACCCTGTTAAACGAGCAGCCCTGTTTAATGAAGAAAAGCTGCTCCATACGACGTTTCTACACAAATGTGATAATTGCCGCTCATGAGGGAGTGTGGAGTCTGGAGCGTACCCAACATCCCCGATGTTGGTTCTGTCTAATGCCGGTATTGCTCGCTCATGACTCCACCTCAGTCCTGCAGCTCACACGCTCTTTGTACATTTGGTCCCAGGCCTTAAAAATGAGAGCAGCAGCTGAACCGCTTCAATCTGATGAATGATTCAAATCAGATGGAGAGTTTATTCCACACCCAGATTTTCACCAGTTGACCTGCTCTTATTGTGCTGTGCTCAATAGAAAAAGGGAAAGTAGTTGGTGTTGAAGTATTAATCACGTCACATGGCAGTATATCTAGCTGCGGGAGCCTTTCTCACCATGCTCCACTTTATTAGAATGAAATACCACTATATGTTTCTGAGACACACAGCTCTAGCGCCAGCTCTTATATTCGGAACGACAGAGCCGGCAAGAGCAAGAGAGATGGCAGAAATCCATCAAGAGCAGTAATTAATAATGAATTATATGGTATTTCTCACACTGGTGTTCGGCTGTGTCCTGAGGGAGAACATTTCTGAGGGTAGTAGCGTATCTGTCATTCTGTCTCTTTATTCTGCTTCGGCTTCTGGGAAATCTTCTTCCATTCCTCACGGCACCAACATCACTGCTTCCTTTTCATAACTCTGACTTTACATTACCGTTGAGCTGTCCATTTCCTGCTTTAGCTTCGACTCGTTTTCCTAAAATTCTATTTATACACAAATACAAGCATGATCTCAGCTCGTTTGCATGAAAAACCAAGCATAGGATGGCAAATCCATGGAGCTTTCCGAGCAGTCATCATGGAACGGGAGCTCCATTTACAGCATTGTATTTACATACTGTTCTTTTTGGCGGAGAGCGAGAGGAAAATTGCTGTCCGACATCAGGAAACTCCCCCTTTCTGACATTCCTCATTGAAATTCTGTCGATTAGTGCTGTGTGTACATGCTTGCGCATTCATATACGTATGCAAGTGTGTTATCAGTGTGATCATTGGGTGTGTGCATGCATGTGGATGTTATCAGCAGCATAACTGTGTGTGTAGCGTCAGAAGTAGATAAGTATTTTTTCTTCTTCTTCTCAACTGTCAGTTGTAGGCCGTCTAAAAGTTCAGCTCAGTTTATTCGAGTGGAGAGGATTGTCTGGTGCAGTGAAACTTCACTTGCTGTTTGGCTGTTGAACTTACTGGCCTTCCTATCTAGTAAAATTTTTAAGATGAAAACACCTGTTGTGCACGTTTGAGGTAGTGAGTGCACACGTCTGTAGCTTCGTTCTCAGTGTCCATCTTGGCTGTAGTTTACAGTTCAGCGTGGAGTATACATTCCTACCATTACTTTAGTGTTGAATTATTAGCGATGGAATTTAATTATTGCCCTTAGATATTAATTCACCCATAAACTGTAGTGCGACAGACAGAGCAAACTTTAGAAAGAGTGCCACATCATGCATGCATCATGTAAAACAATCTTATTTTAACCAAAAAAAAAAAAGACGATAAGCAAAACCTAAATTTTTAGATGTAATCCTTGTTCCCGATATTGAATACGTTAATGAGGATCGACAGTAAATATCCCCCACTACTACACGGCTGTTGGATCTCAAATACCTGTCCATTTACTGTATGGAATGCATCCTGGGGAAATCCTTCGCGTAGTGAAACATTGATGTTTTCTGCTATATATATGCTAAAAATAAGTCTCGGCTTTCTTGAACTGAAATGTTATGGCTTCAGAATGGCTTGAGACCGTTCACTTTATTTTCCTTTTTTCGGCAAGCTTAATTACACTGCCCAGACAAAAACAAAAAAACAAACAAAAAAAAACAAAAGTCACACACACAAGTATGTTGTTTTCTGCCTTTAGCCCTGCTTATAGAACATAATCATCATGCTATTGTTTTAACAAACTTAAGCACATAACACTTATTTCTGTCCAGTGTTGGATTCATTTCTCACTGACGTCTTGAATTGTTGATGAAAAAACTGCATCGCGCCATAAAGTCTTCTCCAGCACATCCCAAAATTTTTTCAGTAGGGTTACGGTCAAGACTCTGTGGTGCCAATACATATGTGAAAATGATTCTTCATGATCATTGAACCACTTATCATTATCTGAGTCCCCAATTTTATATCTGTGTCATCAGGGAAGAAAAAGTACACTGATGTGATAACCATGAGTTTTTTTTTTTTTAACCCAAAAAAAAAAAAAAATAAAGTCATGCATGCCATGAAAATATAAGAGTGTATAACTTTTTTTTTTTTTTGTGTAGACACAATCAATAATAATAATAATACGTCCTCATCCATGATGTGAGATGTGAAAGTGATGTAAAATGTAGTCTGTTTTGTCATTTAAGTACGTTGGGTGGGCGGTACAACACATTATACCACAACCAGCCAGCAGGGGCTTTAGCATTGGGAGGCTTGACTTTTTACAGATGGTATGCATTTTGTGTATTTTCTTAATCTGTTGTCTGCAGATCTGTGTGGCTGTGACAATAACAAATCAATTTCTTCTGCAGTCATTATTGCGTTAACAGAGCCATGCCTGTTCTCCAGAACAAACAATAGCCTTGTCATGACACACACACGCGCAACTGGTCAAAAGTTTTTTCTGTTTTTATTGAGACTTTATCAGTTCAAGTTCAGTGAATGATCTGAAAAGGGAAAAGGGTAAGCATTATATCAGAACTATCTTAGAAGAAAAGAACAAGACAGTGCGTCTTTAAATCATGGAATGGCAGCACAGTCTCTAGAGTTAAACCCCATCGAGCTGATGTTTTTGGTTTTTGCTGCCACCACACAAACTTAAACCCCATTGAGCTGATTTGGAATGAAGTGAAGAAAAGGGTGAAGTCAAAGCAACCAACAAGTGTAACAAATTTGTGGAAACTTCAGTGTTGGGAAGAGCTTCCACATCAGTATTTGATTTCTATCACTGGAGGAGCACCACGATTTGTGTTTGGCTATAACATCTGCAAAAGATGGCTACTTTGAGTCAAAAATTTTGATTTTGTTAACCTCTCCTTTTTTTATTTAATTTTTTCCTCACTTTCTTTTATATATACATATATAAAGTGTGCGTGTGTGTTACTAATTTTTTATTTCCTTTTTTAAATTTTTCTACATTTTTTATTTTAAACTTCCACCTGTTTTTTCCCCTGTGCTTTAATTTTAGAGTACACTGAGACTATAACATAAAAACTGGGTGCTGTAAAACTTTTCATCGGTACTGTATTTATACTTCAGAGAGAAGTATTTTCTGTTGCGTTTGGATGTTGACCATTATGACTGCTGGATATCTCTGTGTGAAAGTGATCTGTGGGATATTTATTTCAGTGGAGTATTGCTCTCTCCCTGCTCCCACGTAGCAAACACACTGGCTATTGATTAGTCGTGCTGGAGTAAATGTGCCATTGATCTGCCGCTTGGTTAAGTGCTAGCTCTAGCACCATGTCCCCTCTTTCTTCTTTTTCTCCTCCCTGTCTGCCACTCCCAGGGGACAAGACCAAGCCTTCAGTCCTACTGCTTACCCTGACTGGCCTACTCTCTCCTCTGTACACAGCACCTGTTCATCCAGCAAAATGTTTAAACTCCTAAAGTGTTAAAAATCAATGAGGAACAAAGCTTGGTCCCTTCCTAGGCTCGTGAGACTAAAAGAACAGAGTGTAGTAGGTTTTACGGCTCTGTTAAAGTGCATGCGTGAGTGTGTGCGAACACATTTTGGAGCGAAAGAGAATATTGCTTCTCCTGTTCCCAGTGGTTCTGATGGCTTCATCCATCTCTAGTCTAATCACCTCATTTCTAATGCTGTTAAAATGTCTTCCCCAACCCTGACTCATTTAATCATGCACATTATTCAAAGGGACAGCCTTAATCACTGTTTTCCTTCCAATTCTGATCTTAGAACAAAGTATACTCAAAGTCTCTCTCTCCCTCTCTCTCTCCCCCCACCCCTTCTCTCTCTTTCTCCCCCCTTGTCTCTCCCCTTCTCTCTCTCTCTCTCTTTCTCTCTCTCTCTCTCTCTCCCCCTTCTCTCTCCTTCTCTCTCTCCTTCTTTCTCTCCTTCTCTCTCTCACTCTCTCTCTCTCTCTCACTCTCTCTCTCTCCCTATTTCTCTCTTTGTCCCCCTCCAAAGAAAAGCAAATATTAAAGTCACCTTGATTTATTAGTTGCATCGTAACATGGGCCTTTATTGAAATTATGCATTTATCGATCTCATTGTTGTACTGTTTATCTTCACACACTGCTGTGTATGTGTGAGAGTATGCATGTGAGACTGCACATGATCATGGCCTTTGCTCGTGCTCTGGAATATATAGTAGGAGAATGTAACATATTTAATAGAATTACACTCCCAGTAATTTAACCGCACAATATGTCGAGATGGAGTATATCAACAGGATTGTGATTACTCAGGCGGTTATTACACAAGTGCAATATTAATTCAACCATACTACTCATCATATATTAACTCAGCAAGACTCATAATAGACAGATTGCATCAATGTGTGTGTGTATATATGTATATGTATATGTATGTGTGTGTGTGTGTGTGTATATACACACACACACACACACACATATACAGTAGAGTGCAGTGAAGATTATACACCACCACTTTTGTCTAAAAGGGCTCCTAATAAAAAGAAGTGAAAAATTACTTCTCTATAATGATTTCTTGGAAAGGTATTGAACAATCCAATGAGAACCAATATATAATTCCGACAAGTATATTGCGGTAAAAGTATGACTAATTAACTTTTCAGAAAAATTAAAAAAAAATATTTATCCTTTTACTTTTGCATAGCATGAATGAACTTCAAACAATATGGAATGGTTTAGTGAGTGAAATAAAAAAAAACAGTAGTATGCGATGATGATTATACACTTAACAAAATGAAGATGAATCAGAAATGAAGTACTTTAAGTATTTATTTCATGTAATATTGGAGAGAATAAGTAAACAAACAACAATATATAGTAATAACAAAAACAAGTCTCTTTTGAGATAGAAGTCGATATTTAGTGCGGCTACCCTTTACTTTGATTACAGCATTTAATCTTTCAGGCATAGTGTTCACATATTTTTTTATTTCTTCAGTCGCTAAACCATTCCATTTCGTTTGAAGTCTCTCTATCTGTCTGTCCACTATAGAATCAAACATGTCAACATGTACATACACTAAAACCTTTGTGAAGTTTAATCTCAGGAAGTTAATGCACACACATTTTGGTGCATGCATATACAGTATGTATAAATTGCAAGTCTTTCTTACACATCACCAAAGAGACACCACCCATATCGGTTTCGCTGTGTTGCCAACATACAGGCTTTTTCCCCAATAGGCCACCCTCGAATTTTCTTGATAGTTTTCGCTAGAAAGCCTCAGCTGTATACAGAGCACTGCACTCAGTGAAGTAGAACTCCAGATGTTTATTAACACAAATCACAGACTCTATATGCATATTGTGTATTCACTCTAATTTATCCCAGTCTCCACCTGGAAGTGAATGAACCATTTAGTCACTGGTATATGCACAGTCCATATACATACACAGGCGTTGTACTATTGTCTAGCAAGACGCAAGACTTGATTTTAACCTTTCTAATGAGTTTTTCTAATTTAAAGCATTATTACAGAATATGGCTTGATGTCTGTAATAATGCCGCCAGATGTTGAAAAGACATGATAAGCTTTTACTCTAAACACATGCATATTTTTTTGCTTAGTATAATAGCAGAGCTCCTGCATGGAGCACCATTGATAAAGAAAAAAACATCTAACCATTGAGTTGCTTTTGGAACATCAAGAAAAACCTATAGAGCACGTTGGTCTGTCTCTTCGGCGTATGTGTACACATGGGAAGCCTGTAGTATTCTTTGAAATTGTATATGTCAAAAAAAGGAAAAATGTAAGCAAATTTTTCTGGGAGAGAACAGTATAGAGAACATGAGGTGTATTATACTCAAGTCACATGATGGGTAGTCATTGTTAATGACGTGAAATAAATAAACAATTAATTATTGTTTAACAATTTGTTATTGTGTTATTGAAATGTTCTACGGTTTCTAAATGGTGTACTTTACATATCGAGACTAAGATTGTGTGTTTGGTTACCTCATTTTTATTCCCTTCTGTAAACAAGTTATTAAAATGAATGAATCCTGATATATGTAGGATGCATGTATTAGGGTTTGAGAGTTCCCACCAAAAACTTGTCAAGTAATTGAAATGGGAGCTCCGCTTTTAGTTAGTGCCTAAATCTCTATATATTATACTGCAAACTAATTGTCTTAATTTCCTTGAAAACACTGAACACAACGGGTTGTAACTGTAACTTCGGTGCTGTAGGACAACAAAACTTCAGGGTTTCCTTTGGGTGAAAAAAATCGCTGTGAAATGGATATATGTGAGAGTGAAACCCAGCGGAGCGGCTACTGCTGCTTTATATATACTGTATATAAGAACCTGTGGGCTTTGTAATGACAGGAACAGCAGCATGTTCTCCTTCGGATCACAGGAACAGAACCTGGTGAGTCTCAAGATTGCAAGATGAGAAGCTTGTTGGTTTCAGGAACAAATCAAACAGGGAATTGTATCATAATCTTAATAGCAGGATCATTCTGGTATTCGGATTGCAGGAGCAGAAGCTTTCGAGCCTCATGTTGACATGAGCACAAGCTTTTGAACCTTACTATTGCAGGATAAGATATTTGTGGGGCTCAGCGTCAGGAGGGCATGATGGTCCCCATGTATTGGTAGTCTCAGGATTATAGGAGAAGAAGCTTGTCGGCCTTTGGAAGATATGATGAGGGATAGCAGGAGTAGAAATTTGTAAGCAGTGGGATCGCAGGAGCTTGTTTGCTCTTACGATTGGGCAATGTGTGAGTCTTACTCGTATGATTCGAGTATGATCAGGTTTGTGTGGCATCAGGATCTCCAGGCACACATTGAGATGATATGAATGCTGGTTCAGGCTCGCCCTGAACTCCAAATAAGAAGCTACCAGTAGCATTAAGAGTTTAGCTTGTTAGAAGGGGGTGTGTAAACATTAAACTAATAGAGCTGGATAAGAGCAAGCTGAAAACCTGATGGTGGCTAATGTGCCTCAGTGAGTTTCGTAAATCTTTTGTAAAGTGCCTTCTATTTTTGGGTGCTACTAAAAGGTCCTAATGCAGCGTGTACACCCATTAGTATTAAAAAAGAGAGAGACGGTTGGACCTTCTGTGAATCTGGCGTGTGTTCCAGGAAACCAACAGCGGCACACATAAACACTCGGCATGCTCGCAACGGCTCTCTGATGTCACCAGCTGAGAAAGAGAGAGAGAGAGAGACAGAGAGAAAGAGAGAGAGGGAGGAGGAGACGGAGGAAGCTAGAGACAGTGCCTGAGGGAGAGCAGAGCGTGCTCATTGAGAGACGAGGAAGAGAAGAAACGTGAGAGAAAGAGAGAGACACTCGTTGTATTCTGCTTGCTGTGGACTGCGCGTTTGAACGTTTTTGGTGTGCGGCTTTACACCGCTCGGCTTGTAAAACAGCCGCTTCTTCATTGGAAACTGAAGAACTAATGGGTGAGAGCTTTTTCCTCTCTGCTTTGGAATAGCGTGTGTATGTGTGTGTTTTCATGTATGAATGAGTGAGTGGGTGGACACACTGTAAACACAAACCGGGCATTTATTGAATGGTGCTGATGTACGTTAAGAGATGTGTGTATGTGTATATAAAGTGAATCCTTGAACGGCCTGCATACACAGGAGACCGACGAGGAGAGGTTTATGTTCGATTTCTTTTTTAGGAGTGCTGTGTTGCATTATGGTGTGTGTGTGTGTGTGTGTGTGTGTGTGTGTGTGAGAGAGAGAGAGAGAGAAGTATGCAGGCTGTGCACTGCAGTCAGTGTAATGCTGCTGAGGTGTTCTGGTTGACTGGTTCAGTCATGCGGGGGCTCCATCCTTCATTCACTGAGAGCAAGAGAGGGAGAGGTGGATAGCGGGAGGAGGGAAATGAGCAAACAAGCTTCATTAATATAAAGCAGAAAGACAGAAACGTAATGAGAAAGTAAGCAGTGGGTAGATGGGCACTGTGAAGCGTCGAGATGGCGAGGGAGTGCTGATCAGTCTCCTGGCTGTGTCAGTGAAGCGCTGAGACTTTATGAATATGATGAGCAGGGTCAGAGTTTCCTTCCAATAGCGGGAAGCGTTTCCTGTGCGCACCAGTGTTTACAGTTTGCGTGCTATTTTCAGGTCTGTTTACTGCAGGAGTAATGTGGACGCGCAGTTGAAAAGCTTAACGATGCTGTGAAGAGTGTGTATAAGACGATGCATAAGGATTCAGACTTCTGGGCGTACTGTAGTGAGAATTTAATCAATGATGATCAATTGCATCACATCCTGAAGTGTTTCCTCTTATACCATAGCAGTCTGTCATTTTCATTTCTTTTATATGAATATGTCGTACTGTTCAGCAGCTTGTGGTTCCATGTCCTCCAAACATGTTTCTATTATGACTCATGCATACCCTCAGCAGCATCTTGCATTTTTTTATTTATTTGTTATTTTATTTTTGCATTTTGTTTTGAAAGGAATTCAAACAACTAGACATGCTACTATGCCTTGATGCTAAATAAAGCTTTCTCTGAAGATATCAATCAATCACACATTTTAAGATAAGTTGATGTAGAGCGTTATGCCTTTCGTAAGTTGTTACTATAAAAGTGAAAACATAAAGAGAAAAAAAGGGATTTGGCTTGCAGCTGACACTGTTGTCAGAGCCGACCAATCCGATTTCAGAATTAAAAAGTAAATAAACCATGCACATAAATAAACCAGGCACAATACTTTTCCAGTACATGATGCATGGTCTATACTGTTGATTTGTATTTTAATTGGATTTAATTTGGATTACATCATTATATTTTTGGCTTTGCTAAATGAATCGTCCATGATTGTGTCAGTTAGAAGTTCATTAGATCATCTTAAGGAATAATGTCCATGGAAGGGTATGAAGGAATAAAGCTTTAATCTTCTGCATGAATACAATAAACTCAAAATATTTTCAATATGCAGACAAAATTGGCTGAATTTGTTGTGCTCAGCAGTGATTGAAAAAAGGAAAGAAAATGTAATAATAAATACAAAACTGTTTGTTTCCAGTCTTATACGGAACCCCCAAAAGAGCTGGGGAAAATCTTTTTTTTTTTTTTTTTAAGGTACTTTTGCATTCTCTTGCAATAAACATAACCCTAAGCATGGTATTGTTATTGCAAGAGACTGCAGAAGTATTGCGAGGAAGTGCAAAAAATAACAAAAAATCATAATAATAAGAGTAAAATTCCCCACCATGACCCTTGCAGGGCTCCGTAGTCTTAGAGATTAGATTCTAAATTATTTTGTCTTAAAAATATACAAACTGGCTGCAATGAGAGTCAACCTCTCTCTTTCTCTTTCCCTCTCTTTCTCTCTCTCTCTCTCTGCTCTCTCCCTGCTCTCCTTGCTCTCTCTCTCTCTCTCTGTCTCTGATCGCTTTTGCTTTCTATCTTTTTGCTCTCTCTATCGCTTTCTGCTCTCGCTGTTCTCTCTCTATCTATTTGATTGCTCTCTCTCTTTCTTTCTCTCTCTCTGCTCTATCTCTCTCTGCTCTCTCTGTTCTCTCTCTATCTCTTTGATTGCTCTCTCTCTTTCTCTCTCTCTTCCCCCTCCCCCCCCCCCCCCCGATCTCTCTCACTCTCTCTTCCTCTGTTTTCATGTTTTGCCCAGCATCAGCAGTTGCATTCGCCATGATCCAAAAAGAAATCCTGCTTTCATTCTGCACTGTGGAAAATATTAAGTTTACTCTTCGATTTTAATGGGTGAAGTGTTCACCGGTGCCATCTGCTAACTCCTCCACTCTTTCAGTTACACACAAACACACATGCACAAGGCAAGTCGTAAATGGGACTTTGACTAAGAGGGAAGAACGTGCGAGTGGGTGTGTGCTTGCACCAGCGTGAGTGTGTATATTGACAGCTGCGTGATGTCTGGTCTGTTAAGTGGGCGCTGTAACTTAGCACTGTGTTCGGTGATGGAAGAGAATCCTGTTTACCCAACGTGCAAAAAGAGAGCGATAAGTACCCTGCAATGCTGTATGACTGGTACTGAACACGTGGTTGAGTTTCTGCGACTCTCAGACTCTTCTCCGTTATTAATTTCGCTCCTGCTCACTGTTCACGGATTGAAGCTGATTGCGCAGTTGTCCCCTTGCGCAGCTTTTCATAAGGCCTTGGCCTCACCTAGCCTCTGGCTGTGTGTAATCTCAGTGCCGTAAAACTCCGAGTGAGATGATCCTGCTGTTGCTCTGGGGCTGCAGTGATACAGAATCCGCTGCTGAGCCTCTGTACACTGCAGCCCAGGAAACCCAGGCTATAAATAGCTGCAGTAGTCAGCGTGGCTCATACACTGTATATACCATCGACTAGCGGTCAAAGCTGATCAATATCTGCTATCACAGTGAGAAAATCAATATTGGCAGGAGATTTAAATGTTGTATTAACCTGATACAGCCTTAATAATACATGCTCATGTTCTACGTTCTCCATATTACAGACTCAAAAACATTCTAAAGGATAAACAGCACTCCACTGTTTAATTTATCTTATCATTGAAGAAATCGTGACACTTATGCAGAGAAGTTTAAATGTTTTCTAAGTACCAGTGTTTTATTAATTACATCAATCCTATTATTTATTTGTATTTACTTATTTATTTTTTTAGGACAATTCTTCTACATTACGCAAGCGACATCTAGTGAAATGTGTCTTATCTCCTGTTATTTTTTTTTTTTTGAACCTTCGGAACAAATCATCACTGAATTACCTCATTTGAACTTGATTATTGAAGCATGTTGCATCAGCATAAATGCTGGCATGAGATACGAGTGATTTTTGGGCAGGAAGCGACTGAATCGCGCTATTGAATTGATACATCGTGCTCAGATACAGCACTTAGCCGTGTTGGTTGTTCTAGTGTCTACCCATTAGATTGTCTAATGGCTTGACAGCAGTATTTGTGGAGTTGGCTTTATATTCGACTTTGTTGACTGTAAACATGCCATGCTTAATTATATTTAAGGTTTTGTGTACTTAGCTTGGCCCCGTCTATAGACCTGCATATGTGCAGGTCTGTGTATGCGTGTGCACATAACAGAGACACCATGTGCACACTGTGTTACTCTGTTTGTTTTGGCTGCCTCATGGTCGAAGTGATTGCTGTGGCTTGTCTCGCTTGGCAGCGTGCGATGCAGCGCAGGACGATTAGGGCTGTGGCTATATGCATGAGCACATCTGTGCGTACAGTGGTGAATCTGAAGGCTCCACAGAGAGACAGCTCCTTCCTGTATTCTAGTGCATCTGCCAGAGCACAAGTAAAGACCACTGCTGGCACCGTCGGGGGTCTGCAGCGATTAGCGTGACTTCTGAGCTTCTTGTGGATTCATTCCAGGGTTTGGAGTAAACCTGGCCTTTACTGATCACAGGATTGAACTAGACTGAATTAATGGAATGCTTTGGGAAGGCTTGAAAAGCTGCGTGCAATCAGGTGAACAAGCAACGAGAGATGTGGAGGAGCTTTTAACCAGCACTCAGTGCTTGCAATTTCAGTGATGTTTTGTTTTTTTTTTGTTGGCTATTTCTCGGTATTTTATTGAAGAGATAGTCAGATAAATATGCTGTTTGAAAGCTTATAGGAGCTTAAGGATAGATGAATGACTCTGGTATTGATCTATGCGGCGTTACATAAGTTGACTAAAAGCAAGGGTTTTATTTATTTATTTTTAATATTCACAACCATGACATCTGCTTCTACAGAGGAGTTTTCTGTAAAGCGGGCCAACTTCTCTCCAGGCTATGATGAGTATAAATGCATAACATATGTGAGTATAGAAAATGGAACGATTCCTTAAACATACGTACACACAGAACCAGCCATCGTCTCATCCAAAGAACATGCCTTCCTCTCCACCCAGGCACCGCCAATGACCCGTTTGGTCTCTGCTTCGTTTTTAGAGTCGGTGCCTGAAGGTGCTGACGGCCAATAATGCCAGGTCTGGCTGCAGCTCCGTGGAATAACTGAATGTTCCCATGCTCCTGCTGTTACAGTGCAGCTGGGGCTAAAAGGAGGCTTTTGAGCAGCACTGCCCGGCTGACGTAAGGAGACAGGCACGCTGGCTTTGCACGGTAAGACCGTGTGTGTTCCTGCAGCCGAGTCCAGCCAGCTGTTTACACACACTGCTGTGCCACAGCAACTCTGCTGAGGTCATTCTGACCTCATCACGGAGCTTTCAGCCAGCACGGGCTCTTTATTTAACCGTTTCAAAGGACGCAGAGGGCACAGTGGGTTGTTTAGGAGTCTGGCGTACTGAGGGAAATGTGCACCCGGTGGTTCCCAAGACTCGTGTTTTCTCAGGAGCTGAGCCCAGCTAAACCACATGACCCCTTTCTTGCTCTCTCATGATTAGATATCCCAATTTATTTATTTAAAATTGCTTCCCTTGTCAGTGCATCAATATTTTACTGTGTGAGGTCCAGTCTCACTGGTTTGTAGGTGTTGATTTATTTTCTCACAGTAATTTAAATCACAGATGTATTTTATGAATCTGTGATCATTCTGATGTCTTATAGTTTTTATAGTAAAAGCTAGTTCATTGGAATTTTCTATTATATGGATAAAAGTATAATAAATAGAAAAAAAGTTTATATATCCAGTTAACACAGCATTAAATGCAACTACAAACTAATAAAACATACCTGTTGTTTCTTAAAGGGGCATTTCCTGCTTCCTTTATTAAAATTGAACTGTGATGAAATGAAGACTACTCCCCAACATTTTCTCTAAGAAATCAGCCCACTCTAAACATCTTTGTTTATACACGTGATATACATGCGTATGTATATTTTTGCGCCTGTGCAGATAGTTTGTTTGGAGCGACAGTGGCTGAGGCACTAGTCGGCCCCGAGGCGGTAAGTATATTAGCATATGCGCTTACGTTCATCACTTTAAATGAACAAAGACCACTTGGAACGACCTTCTAATTGCATTAAAATGATGCGCACACACGGGAGGAATTATGAGATGACTCGAAATGGCATGGTGTACGATTTGCTGCGAATGAAAAAGTCACGATGGATTCGGACTTCTCTTACAGCACATGCAGTGAAAACACACCGATCAGCGCTGTAACAGGTGGAGGACATCTAATAGATCGGTCCTTTTGCCTGTCTGAGAGGAGCAAAGCAATTATGTAGTGACGTCCATTTAACAAATCGCCTCTTTAATGAAAACATTGCAATAATTTGCAGGAGGCTGAAAATACTTCAGGCTGTGTTTTATTGGAAAATGATCATCTTTAGAGGGTTAATTGTAGCTCCATTTCATCACTCCATTGGTCGTTGATTATTTCCTGTAACAGCACCCCCCCCCCCCCCCAAGCGTTTGGTGCAGTACTTAGCTTTCAGCGAATGCCGAGCTGAAAATGAAACTGTGATCCGGTGTGAGCTGCAAGGGAGATGAAGAACTAGCATGTTGTCAGTCAAAGAAAAACACAACAGACTGGTTCAGAGGCATAAAATCTTACCCACTAGCATTTTTTCTGAAACTTTAGCTCTTGATATAGTGTGGTGCAGTGCATGGAACCTGTGTGTAAGATACATCGATCTGACCATGCTCTACTACTGCTGGTATAATTCTCACTTGTCGAGAAATAGTGGTATTGATAAGCACTCTGTGTGTGGATGCAGCCGGGTCTTTGGGGAGGCATAAAAGCAAGTCAATGTTTATGAGTTAGAAGACTCACTGAAGGCTATCTTTAGCTCCATCTTTTTGATAGAGTTAAAGACTTGGTCACGTGTGCGCTCTCTTTATCTTGCTTTGTGATAGAGTAGATCTTGTGTTAGTGGTTGTGTAGACTTTTCTATATGCTGAGGACCATGATGACTTTAAAGACACATACAGCCTGTGTGTCATGACAAGGCCATTGTTTGTTCTGGAGAACAGACATGTCTCTGTTATCCCGAGCATGACTGCAGAAGAGCCAGGGATTTGCTAACGTCACAGTCACACAGCTCTGCTGACTGTCTGAGGCTGCTCGAGGGTCACTGGGTCACGGGGGGTGGGTTAGGGCAGTTCCAGTGTCATACATGTAGAAGAGCACAGGAAGTCTCATACCAGCAAAGCACTACTGAGAGCTGTGCAGAGAGAGCAGAATCCCACAGACGATAGAAAGAATACTTCTTATCTGATCACATGACTGTGGTCTGTACTGAGGGACCTACAGCTCGCCCTAACTGTGACGGATCACTGACACACACCACTGGACGCTTTCCATCTTCTGCTACTGTGATGCATCACTTCGCTAAGGTACATGACATGATCGACACACACACAGTGCTGTTGAATCAATCTTTATCACTTGTGTGTGTGTGTGTGTGTGTGTGTGTGTTTCATGAGTTGCACACAGTGCTGCTCATGTCAGCGAGTGACTGTTTTGCTGAACTTTGCTGGTATACATGGCTTTATTTTTGTTCTGCACCATGTTGCATCATTGAGCTGCAGACATTCTCCTCACACTCGAACTGGAACATTGTTCACTTGCTGAGGTTATGATTTCAACATTCTTTATCCTGAAGGTACAGCAGGAGAGACATCATTTTTTAATGCAGGAAAGAATCAATAGTTTGTTTGTGCCTTTTGTGCAGAAATGATGTTGCTG
Organism: Neosilurus hyrtlii; assembly: GCA_028564935.1. NCBI lineage: Eukaryota > Metazoa > Chordata > Actinopteri > Siluriformes > Plotosidae > Neosilurus > Neosilurus hyrtlii. Next base: position 21,605,062 of record JAOUQZ010000047.1, on the reverse strand, counting down.
TAGATTAGGGCTGGGTGATATCTCTTATTTGCTCTGATTATACTCTCTCATTTGCTGAAGCGCTTACTCCTATTAGAGTCGCGGGGAGGCTAGAGCTTATCTTAGCCGACACTAGGCGAAGGTGGGGGTACGTCCCAAACAGCTCACCAGACCACACTTACAGCAGCAGCCAATTTGAAATCTCCAGTTAGCCTAACGTGCATGTTTTTGGACTGTTGGAGGAAACCGGAGTACCTATAGGAAACCCATGCAAGCATGTGGAGAACATGCAAACTCCACACAAAAACGCCTGAGCCGGGGACTTGAGCTCAGAAACATCTTGCTATGAGGTGGACTCAGTAACCACTTCACCACCGTGCTGCCCACAGGACGATATCAACTTGTAATATTAATATTGTTATAAATCGGTATTTAAAAATAGAGATTGGACATTATCTATATGTAAGCAATCTAAAACTTGATTAACATGCTGTTTTGTACGTTTGGGAAGCTACTTTGATGAATGTTTAGAATTTTAGAATCCATGATCGTGACAAACTGAGCTTTTCCCACTGGTTTGATCCCAGCATTGAAATTTGGGAGGTGGATAACATCCCATATACCAAGATATAGAATCAATCAGATTGTGCCATTCCTGTGTAGTATAGACTGTGTGTGTGTGTGTGTGTGTGTGTGTGTGTGTGTGTGTGTGTGTGTGTGTGTGTGTGTGTGTGTGTACATCCATATAATTATGAGTCTTTCTGCACAGTAGTATAACAACTGTGTAAAGGCTTTAAATTGCCGCTGTTACACAGCTCTTAGGCTCTGCCCTGCCCCGTCTGTTCTTGGAGCTGTTCTGTATCCGTAATGATTTTAAAAAATTCTCATGTTTTTGTGCTTTTAAACAAAAACAAAAAAACAAAACAAAAAAAAACAATACAGTTATGCAGCTCATGCTCTGGGGCGTCGCAAAAATAAATGTTCCACTCTATGTTTTGTCTCGGGGAATATTCTGCAATGTTAGTATGTTACTATGTATTGACTGGTTCTGTTAATAAAGAGATAAAATGTGTTTTGTTGCTAGTGTCAATGGATTACCAGAGTCAGGCAGTAGGGCATTGGTTATTGTCCTGTGTCCGTCTTCTGTCCATCCTGTGTCGCTGTATGGTGCTAACCCATCAACCTTGTTCATGAAATTTGACTTGGATGGTTGTCTCTTATCTGTGCATCGCTGTATGTAAAACTAACCCTTTGATTTTATTTTGGGTTGTTTTTCTGTGTCCTGCCATCACTGAGTTGATGCTGATTGGCAGTTATGTGTTGCTGAGTTGCATAAAAAAAGGTTGTCAAGGATGCTCAAGCCTGTCTATGCATAATATACACAGTATAAACACAACAAAGACCTTATGGGGAGCTCCACCTTTAGGCAGTGCCTAAGTCAATATATTGTACTACCTCAACGATTCATTCTAAACTCAGCCAATCCAATTTGTTCTGGAGCACATTTGTCCCGCCTCTGTAGACAACCTGTTCATCCCACTGCACAGTTGATCTTGTCACTGCGAGTTGCACTACCTGTGATGGTACAGGTCATCACATGATACAGCTAATGTGTGCATGAAACGTCAAGAGAGCATTTATAGATATGATAATCTGGCAGGCTCCAGAGTTGTGACCAAGCCAGAATGGAGCAGTCAGCAGTGAGAACATTTACACAGTTAAAAAGCAGGTTCTATTTAAACTTGTGGCTTCACATGATCAGTCTAGAGACAGTGGGAGGTGTGGCCTGTGTGGAATGCTTTATCTGTTGTTGTGGAAATTGGTCAAGCCCTTCACCATGCTCTCTCCCTTACTTCCTGTTTCAAAAGGAAGTATGTCAACATACAGAATCAGTTTTGGGAGGATTTTAACCTCTGAGTGCTGTGTTCTGATCATCTACCATACTCATAATTACACAAAAATATTTACAAACATCATTAAATAATGATTAGAAATAAACTAACACACACTCATTTGCCAAACTGCTTAATCCTATTAGGGTCGAGGGGAGGCTGGAGCCTATCTCAGCCGACATTGGGAAAAAGCAGGGCACTTCATGAACAGCTCGCAAGACCATCACAGGGTAAACACACACTATTTACTCTCGCGCCTAGGGGCAATTTAGAACAGCCAGTTAGCTTACGCACACAAAACCATTCACACTCATATCCACATCTGGGGACAATTTGAAACAGCCAATTAGCTTAAAGTGCATGTCTTTAGACTGTCGGAGGAAACCGGTGTACCCGGAAAAAGCGCGGGAAGAGCATTCAAAAACACCACAGAACTCCCCGAGCCTTGGACTCCAACCCAGGGTTTTCTTGCTGTGAAGTGGACATGCTAACCACCACGCCACTGTACCGCCAAAAAAACAAATGTGATTCTGAGATCTTTGCCACGCACATAGATAAATAGTTTTTGACCGTTAATAATAAAAGCCATTTTCAGCTCTTTTATTTATTAATTGGGAATGACACTACTTTGGTTCCTACTAAAGTTTAATTAGACGGGTTTCCTTGTTAGGGCCGCTTGTGCCTTGGGGAGCTAACTGGCACGTTGATTAGTGTTAATAGTTGTTTTTGTTTTGGTTTGCTTGCTTGGCTTTGTTGGGATTTAAGCTTAAGCTTAAGGCAAGTGTTTTTGCCCTTTTTTATGTCTTTAAAAGTGTAAAAACATACTAATCATATCCGAGGGAAGTCGTTCATTTTCAGCTTCCTGTGCAGGCGAGTGCGGTCGACTTCATTCAGGCCCCATGACTCAATGAATCCTTTGTGAGGCTGCTTTTGCGTCACGATTATGGTTTTATTAAGTCATATGGAATGAATGGATCATTTTCTCCTCTGTGCTATTACAAAAAAGGGCTGTGACCCTGAAGCATAGCTTCGGGGTCTCTGGTCTTTTCTGAAATTGCTGTAGTGCTGGAGTAGTGTGTTACGTTTCTGAAGCAAACGTTAAGGCCTGACTGTGTCTGCAACAGTTCCTTAGAGGAAAAATTCCCCCTGGATAAACTTGGATAGTATTTATCATTGAAACCATAACTTCAGTTCTGCAGAAAAATGTATTTGTTTGTGGAATACTGAGGTTATAGGTAGCACAGTGGAGTAGTGGTTAGCACGTCCGCCTCACAGCAAGCAGGTCCAGGGTTTGATTCCCAGGCTCGGGCGTTTCCATGTTGAGTTTTTTAGGTTCTCCCCGTGCTTGCTTGGATTTCCTCTGGGTACTCCGGTTTCCCCACAGTCCAAAGTAATGCACATTAGGCTAATTGGCTGTTCTAAGTTGACCCTAGGTGTGAGTGTGAGAGGTAGTATGTGTTTGCCCTGCGACGGTCTGGTTAAGTTCAGGGTACCCCGGTTATGTTCAGGGTACCCCGCCTTCATCCGGTGTCGGCTGAGCTAGACTCCAGCCTCCCCGCATCCCTAGCAGGATTAAGCCTTTAGTGAAAGAGTTCTTAGGTTACATTTTGGGTTCAAACTTATTTCATCACCATGTTGGTCTGCTTTCAATTTGGCTAAATTACCCACAATGCCATTTCACTGCCTCCTGATGCGATTGGTGCCAGTGGAAATTCATCTCTTTATAAAGAGTGTGATGCAGCATCATGCTAGGTGCTTTGTATTTTCCAGCTTTCTCAAATAAATAAGGTTCCAAGACTTTCATGCTAATGCCACTGTCAAAACCATCATCTCGATGACCGATACCTATCTGAAAAATCTAACTTCCTAATATAGCTGCACTGAGTTTAGGGTATCACAGGGCTGCTGTTTACCATTGATATGATATTTAAGGTCCATGAAAAATGGTCAGAAAACGCTTGCTCTTTTGTTTTTTAGGCGCTAACAGCTTAGCAGCTAATAAAACAGCATGGGTTTAGAACGTCGAACAGTGATTCTCTTGTTAAACACCACTGTAACTGTTTCCAGTGACATCAGTGCAGCACGCAATCACTAACTTCTCACAGTAATAAACAAAGATACAGCATCAACCAAGAAATTGCTAGCAGTATCACAATTATTTCAATAATGAATGTGTTTCATAGTGGAGATTTCCTTTAAGGTTGACATGAGCTCGAACGTTTCAGTCAGCTTTGTCCAGCATATCTGAGCTGTGTGTGCTTTATTGTACCCCAATAAGAAAGTTTGCTGGGCAGATAGACGTCAGTGTAAGCATGTGAATCCATGTGTAGATACACGGCTTATGAAAAATGTGCATGATGTTCTTACCTGTCTTGAAACCATCCATTCCATACAGTTCTTTTCTAATTAGTGTTTAATAGCACTGACATAACACGGTGCAATTGCTAATTGAATTCTGTTTGATGAATTACACTTTTAGTTCAGCCCCACGGGATGTAAATCTGTGATTGCTTTTTAATCAGGTCAGTGTTGATCTTGCAGGCCTCAGTATGCTGCACATAACATGAATAATGCATTTACAGAATTTTCTCCTTTTTAATGTAAATTGCGATTGCTTTAACTTATCCTTAAACAAACTGGAGTGTTCAGTGCACTGGAAAAAAGCGCCATGATCATTCAATAGGTACGATGAAGTATTCACCCCCTCAAACCTTTGTAGAATTTGGTATCATTATATCCAGCACGTGAACTGCACTCAGTCAATGCCTCTCACTATAGTTGCTTTTACACGGTGTACCTAATATTTTAAGACAAAATCAAAACTCTTATCATGGTACAAAATAAAAGCAGATATTTGTCAGTTGTGTGAGTATTCACACTGGTGCAATACTTGATAGAGCCTCCGTTTATCTCCTGGTGTACACCTCTATCAGGTGTTACCATCTGCGTCCTGATATTAATGTTATTGTTCCTGGTAAAATATCCAGAGGTCTGTTGGGAGTTTCCAGTTCATGCTGGTTTTCTGTTGATTCATGAACTCAAATCCCAGGCAGTTTCATTTGAGCTCCAGTACAAAGTGGCAGGGGGTGAATACTTATGCAAGGTACGTGTTTTAGTTTCCCATGCCTCTGCTCTCAGCACTGCAGCAATAGGAGTCTCGGGAAAGACTGTCGATCAAGCATGTGCTGCGCCGACAAGATGTGCAACTATCAACCTGGGGGTCACCGGTTCGAATCCAGGTTTATGCTGCAGCAATATATACGATAGAGAGTCTATGAGAGCTAAGTGGCCGAGCTCTCACGGGAAGGGATCGCTCACTTCCCTGTCACTCACAGTTATCACCGGCCCATAATAGGCATCTGTGAGCTCATTCGTACAAAAGGACGTACAAATTAGGCCGCTCCAAATACTCAGCAGTTTGTAAACTGGTGGGTTCTGAATCATGTGTCATGGAGAGGGCATGTGCATGCTTGCCTGGTTGGTGGTGGTTGTACGATATGAAGGCAATACTTGACAGATAGGTACTGGGTAAAAAAAAAGCATGTTTATTAAAGTGAGGCCACACCCACCGGATCTGATCCTATACTGTCATGTTGAAACTTTGCTAAAAAAGAGTAATATTGTACTGAAGATGTTACTCTGTTGTATTGTCTGTGTGCAGTTGATGTGAGTGCGGTGCTGCCCGTTCCCGTTCCCCCTGCTGCTATCCCGATGGATCTGCGTGTGGATCAGCAGCACTTGCCCGTGTCCGGGGAGCAGCAGCTGCAGCAAGAGCTCCTGGCACTCAAACAGAAGCAGCAGATCCAAAGGCAGCTGCTCATCGCCGAGTTCCAGCGGCAACACGAGCAGCTCTCACGCCAGCATGAAGCTCAGCTGCAGGAGCACATTAAGGTGAAACACGGCCTTTCTTCCTCTCGTCCTCTTCTTTCCTGTCACTGCTCATTCCCTGTCTGCTTCTGTCTTTCCTTTAGTAACGGGGTGATTCTTCAAGCACCTCGTAATTTAAAAATAGAAATATTAAGGATGTCACAATGGGAGTAAAGTGTTTTATAAGTGATTGCTTGCTGCATAGCTGTAATTAATTTATGTAGCTACTGTAGTATTTTTATTAAACTACTTAAAATGAAAAGGCTTGCATAGTAAGAAATGTGTGTATGGTGGAGGGTCTCTGCATGCATCACTGCGTGCGACACTGCATGCGTTCTGCTTGCGTCTCTGCATGTGCCTTGGCACACATCTCGACGTGTGTGCGTGTACTTGCTATGTCTGCTTACAGTCTGAGAGTTCTGTCCATGTGTGTATAGATGCAGAGAGATGTGTGTGTGTGTGAGAGAGAGACTGTGCGTGACTGTGTGTGAGTGAGATTGTGCGTGTGCATGTGTGTGAGTGTGCGTGACAGTGTGCATGAGATTGTGTGGGTATAAGCGAGTGAGTGAGTGAGTGAGTGAGTGAGTGAGTGTGTGTGTGTGTGTGTGTGTGTGTGTGTGTGTGTGTGTGTGAGAGAGAGTGAGTGTGTGTATACATGTGACTGTGCGTGCCTGCATGTGTGACAGTGTGCGTGAGATTGTGTGGATATGAAAGAGTGAGTGAGTGTGAGTGTGTGTGTGTGTGTGTGTGTGAGAGAGAGAGAGAGAGAGAGAGAGAGTGAGTGTGTGTATACATGTGACTGTGCGTGCCTGCATGTGTGACAGTGTGCGTGAGATTGTGTGGATA
>JAOUQZ010000047.1:21561610-21598378 GCA_028564935.1 Neosilurus hyrtlii | reverse complement strand
TGTGAGAGTGTGTGTGAGTGTGTGTGTGTGTGTGTGTGTGTGTGTGTGAGAGAGAGAGAGAGAGAGAGAGAGAGTGAGTGTGTATACGTGTGACTGTGCGTGCCTGCATGTGTGACAGTGTGCGTGAGATTGTGTGGATATGAAAGAGTGAGTGAGTGAGTGAGTGTGTGTGAGAGAGAAAGAGAGAGAGAGAGTGTGTGTATACATGTGACTGTGCGTGCCTGCATGTGTGACAGTGTGCGTGAGATTGTGTGGGTATGAGAGATTGAGTGTGAGTGTGTGTGTGTGAGAGAGAGAGTAAGTGTGTGTGAGAGAGAGAGAGAAAGAGAGAGAAAGAGAGAGTGAGTGTGTGTATACGTGTGACTGTGCGTGCCTGCATGTGTGACAGTGTGCGTGAGATTGTGTGGGTATGAGAGAGTGAGTGTGCGTGTGTGTGTGTGAGTGAGAGAGTGTAGAGAAAAGAGAGTGAAAGCAAGAGGGAGAGAGAGAGAGTGTGGTTTCCTGAATCTGTGCTGCTGTCAGTGATTTGCTGTGTGAGGCCTCAGTATTAAGCGCTTGATTACAGACTGGAATGTGCTCAGCAGAAGGCTAGTGTGCTGTGGGAAAGGTGTGTGTTTGCACGTGTATGTTGAGCCTAATGACAGTGTTGTGTGGAAAGGGAAGTGTGTAGACGAGTGCAGCGTGGTGAAGGAAGAGCAGAGGTCTGCTGTGGTAACCCTGTCCTTGGGAAACTCCATGAAGCCATGAGCTCAGCACATCACCGACTTTGCTGCGTTGCCACACTGAGGATTCTGGCCAATAGACGAGCGGTCGTTCTGGCTGTGCTATAAATAACCCAAGCAGTGGACAGAGAAGGGATAGTGTGTGTCGAGTGATGTAGTGCCTGCATTTTTTGTGGTGACGCCGTGTTGATGAGCACACAGGAAAGGATACTGTGTTTTTCAGCACCGTCTTACTGCACTCATTCAACGCACACAGACCAGATTACAATGCACACAGAACTGCAGCTGGTTACACCACAATTGTATCATCTAGTACATAGTGCAGTCATAATATTCCACTCAGATATATACATTTGCACCGGACAGAATAGGTTCAGTGTTAAGACCTAATCACCCATTTGTCTAACCGCTTAATTATAGGCTGCCGCCTATCTCAGCCGACACGGTGCTAAGGTGGGGTACACCCTGAACAGCTCACCAGACCATCACAGGGCCTTCACACTCACAACCATGGTCAATTTGGAACAGCGAGTTAACCCAGTGTGCATGTCCTTGGACTGGAGGAAATTAGAGTTCCTGAAGGAAACCCACACAAGCATGGGGAGAACATGCAGACTCCACACTCGAACCCAAGACCTCTATGTGCTAAGCTAAAAGTTAATCAGTGATATTTAATGTAACTGGTTTTCTGACCTTCAGCGTTTTTAAACACAGGCTGAGTTTACATCTCATTCATTCAACAAGAAAAAGAAGAGGAAAAACAAAAGTCTCCAAGATGTTCAAAATTAAAATGTGGTATCCCGCATCAAAATAATCCAGCACATTCGACAAAATCAGACAAAACAGAGCAAAGAAACAAACAAAAAAAAAAACCAAAGGAAAGAAGTATTCCTCGAGCCTCTCTGTCTCCACAACAGATTTGAAAAAGGCAGCGTGTGACATCTGGGAGAGTTTGAAGACAAATGTCAAGAAGAATAGAAGCACGTATTAGAGCTGGGACGATCCAAGAGCTGTTCACAGGATATGAAAGAGGGTTGGAGAGTAATTCAGTTAAGGCTTTATATGATCATAATCCTTTGAAATATTAGAAATGAATTAATGAAATATGCATGCCAAATATTTTAGCTTTGTGGGCAATAATTTAATCACAGTAATAACTCATAGACAGAAATATGTTGGAATGATGGACATATTTTATGGGTGATGGTTAGAGTTTGCTTGTTGCTTGCTGTAACGTAACACGATGGGAACTAAAGCAAAGCTTCTCAAATATTTTGGGCAGTAATCTCATTTTACGTTCTCCAGCGTCTCGGAGCATGTGTAAATAATTCGAATGGAAACAATAAAAAGCCACATGTTTGTTTGTAAATGGAAAAAAAATAGGAAAACAGAAAATCATGGATTGTTTGTTTTTACTCGGTTATCATTGGCTTTATGACTGACTGAGTGCACTCATGAGAGAAAGGACTGTGCGGCATCATGTTGGCATGTCAAAGTCAAGAGATCTCATGTCACGTTACATCTGGTCTAGATGAGTAATCTGTAGTAGGGCTGGGCGATATGGCCTTCAAATAAAATCTCAGATTTTTTCAAATTTATTTGTCACATACAAAATCATACACTGTACAATATGCAGTGAAATGCTTGTTACAACTGTCCTATATTTGAAGGACAACCAATAGTTAAAAGTCAAATATAAATATATAAAAATATAAAATATATGTTTTTTTTTATTAAAAAATGAAGCTAAAGTAAATTAGCTAGTTTTAAAGTGAATCTTGATCATCATGTTACTCGTCTTTCTGAATCAAAAGTTGTTACTGTTATTTTTCACTCAGCTCTAGTCTGTAGTGATATGCAGGACACCTGGGTTTTTTAATACACACACCCACCCAACCCATTATGTAAGCCACTCAGCATCACATAACCCTAAAATCCTGTGTTAACCACCACCCGACCCACAAAACCTACAATTTTTGCTTGTCTGGAGACATCATCCGTGTCACCAAGTAAGAAAGAGATGTTTTTTGCTTGTAGTTTGCCTGTTGCGCGGGTGTAGTGTCTGTCCAGTGTTGTTGTTTCAATGAGAAAGGATAGTTTCACCAACAGTACAAGCTTTAGGTTTGTGTGTTTGAAATACTCTGCCCCAACAAAAATAAAATCAATCATTCATTCATTTATTTTCTGAACTGCCATTGCATTGTTCTGATAAACTTCAGTGACATCACATTTATTTCCATCCAGAGTCTGCTTCAATTTTCATCAACATTTTGAATTACTGACAGGAAAATTTAACCACTTCATAAAGTCTTCTCCGACACATCCCGAAGACCTCAGGGTTAAGGTCAGGACTTTGTGGTGCTAGTCCATGTGTGAAGATGATTCTTCATTCTCCCTAAACCATTTCTCAAAATTTATATTGGTGCCATCAGGGAAGAAAACGTCCATTGGTGTGATCATTAAGTACATTCAGGTCATCAGACGGCATCATTTTATTGCCTTGACAGCCTTGACCTGACCAACTGAAGCACCAATGCCATGGAGATTACATGCTCAAATCAAGGTTCATGATGGTCCACCAAAATATTAGCGGGCCTGCCTTTTTTGGCCAGGCACTTTATATTCTGTACTATAAAACTTGATTGTTTGCTGTGGCAGTAGTGGCTCAGTGGGTTACTGATCAGGAAGTTGTGGGTTCAAGCAAGGCCCTTAACCCTGGACTGGTCAATTAAGGGCATCTGCCAAATGGTGTCAGTGTAAATGTACATTACATGTCAGGTGTCATATTACCATGGTTAGCAGGCTAGCAGTACAAGCTAACTGTAGTAGATCCATACACTCATTAGCGGCACCATCATATGTCTATATGTGTATATATCTTAACATAACTAGTTGAACGCAAAATAAATAACACACTAATCAGTGTGAAAATTGCTTATGTGATTTACATGATTTGTGCCAGTGTTTCGTATTGACTTTTAGCACATTAGCGTCAGAAGCGAAGCATATGCTCTCCAGAGAAACCAATGATCTTTACTACTTCCTTCCAAGCTTTATTTGTCTTTGTAATGTCTCTATGTACATTTAATGAGCAGTCGTATATGACTGAATGAGATACAACCACAGTTATGTTTTTCTTCTACTTTTCTTCCAAAACTTCAATTTCAAATCCCAGGACCTCTTGACAATGACTGCTTGGTGTCTGGCACGTGGATAAATATATAAGCGGTATATCAGAGAGTAAACGTCATCTGGTCTTTATTTGATTTAATAGATTCGTGAGAGTTAGGTGAAGACCGTGCGTGTTTGTTGGCCTAGTTTCCCCAGAGGAAGACAGAAAAACACAGGTTTTCACAGCAGCAGTAGCGTTTTCGCTGGTCGTCTTTTTCACACATCACCTCTGAGGTGTTTGCTCTGTGTTGTGTCGAACGTTGCTGAGTATCTGTCAGCAGCCGCAAGTCTGTGCTTGTCCAGAGGCGCTCCTTCAGCACACCTCTGTAGCTATTTATAGTGCTCAACAAGCCGAAGGGAGGCATCGCAGGAGGATGGCAAGCCGAGCACCCAGCTCAGGTCTGCCTGTAAAAGGCAATGTCACTTCCACTGTTCACGCTCACACTAAGCTAAAGAAGGATCACACTTAATTACTGTATGTTTATAAACCTGCTGTGCTGCTCACACCTGCAGGGTTAGATGCTCCAGTGTTGATTGTGAAGCACCAGAGAACGACACGTTTCTTCGTGTTGTGCTTATTTGCTTATTTTGCTTAGTCAGAGACACAGTAAATAAAGCGTGATTTGTACTAAATGTGCCTGTCGTCTGTTTCAGCATCAGCAGGAGCTGCTGGCGATGAAGCATCAGCAGGAACTGCTGGAGCACCAGAGGAAGTTGGAACAGCATCGCCGCGAGCAAGAGCTGGAGAAGCAACAGCGCGAGCAGAAACTCCAGCTACTCAAAAACAAGGAGCGTGGCCAGGAGAGTAAGTACACACACACACACACACACACACACACACCTTACATTTTAAGAGTACTGTACTTCATTATGGACCTATTATTCTCACTGACCAGGAACACCCGTACACATTGTGAGTATTTGTGCATTCATCTAATCAGCCAATGGTGTGCCGTGCATAAAATCATGTGACATGGGAACTGACTGTAGAGCAGCTGTTGATGCTAGATTGGACAATGGTGTCTGATGTTTTGGGAATAACCTTCGATGAGCAGCGTTTTTTCAGGCAGTTTAGTGCTGATGAGAGGTCAGAGGTGAATGGGCAGGTTATGGAAACTTAAAGGTCCACTTCTTTATCACATCTGCACCTGTATTATTATACACAAGACAGTAAGTATACTTTTATGATCCATGTGCTAAAAATGAGTTTTTGACAACTGCTGGTGTTGTCACGGTCATTCCTTTTCAGGCACGCAATCATACGAGGGTTAGAGTGGTGATATTTTGAGAGGATATTGTTGTCATAGAAACAAAACTGGTGTGCAGCTGAGCGCTCCACGCTTTTCTGCCAGGAAAACAAACATAATATCGACACACGCTCTCTTTCTCTTCTCATGTTGGAGTAGGATAGTTATTTGGGGGGGGTTTGTACCAAAACTTTATTTTCTTTCCATATGTTTAAATAAGATAATGTCTCAGCAGAGCGCAATACTGAAGAAATCAGCAAGTTGTTTTTTTGTGGCTGTCTGTCTGTCCGGTGTCCATATGCATTGTGGTGCTAATTAGCTGTTATGGATCTCTGAGCTACATGACGACGGTTGTTGAGGACGCTGAATTCAATCTATTCAAAAATAATATAGCTGTTTCCAAGAACTTTTAAAGTTGTTTTCTTTTTACCAACAACATTCAAGCAACAACAAACAAAAATAATTTTACAGTACAGCATCATACCTAAAGAAACCATCGATTTTCGCCGCAGTCTTGCTCATTGGGGATGCGTAGGTTTTGTAAAAGAAATATTTACATTCTTTACCAATTTTTTTTTTACTATTTGAAGCTGCTTTGCCACAATTTCAATTGTGAAAAGTGTCATACAGGTGAACTGATTTAATTTAAAATGTCTCTAAATGCCTGTAAGTTGTAAGTCCGAGCCTTGTGTAGGCTGGTCAGAGCTGCGTAGGGGTGGGGTGTTCCAGAACTGGCAGTGACGTAACATTACTGGCTGTCCATTAGTAGCGAAGCGTGCAAAGAGAGGGGGGAGAGGAGGAATATAGAAAGAAAGCACATGGTAGTACATTTTTTTACTAAAACAGCATTCAAACAAAATTTACTGCAATAATGAAGAAACGCAGCTGTGCTTTAAGGCAGTGCCTAGATCAATATATTAGGTTTGTAGGAGCTTTGTGTTAAGTTGCTCAGGTTTATCATACCTGGATGTTCTTCATTCTGAAAATATCAGTTTTAGCGTTGCTGATACGTGTAGTGCAGCAGGTGGTGAGATTCAGAACGAATTGCGTGCTTTGTGGTTATTCATCCCTGAAGTGCATTGTGATTAGACACACCAAATGAGCATGTTTGCTTTAGTTCATTCTTCTGGTTTTTAAATCTACTTGTCCATTAGCAGCAATGACTAATCTCTGTAAAGCTTTGGCATGAAAGCCTGAGAGCCGCCAGTTGCCCAGGCTACTGATTCTCCTCTGATTATGCAACTGGCTTTATTTTCTCCTTTATTTTTATTTTTTTTTTAAATACATTTTTTTTGGGGTTACCCATATAGTCTAGTGCCACCTTCTGATATGGAGGTGCGATGTCTTTTTCATGCAGATGAGAAGCATATGTGCATGCCCACCATCAGTATTCCCTGAGAGGGGAGTCCTTGGGTTCTGTAGTTAAAGAGAGTATGAGAAGACAAATAGGAAACACTTTTTTACAATCTCCAAGAGCAAGTCATGTGTATTTAAGGCCTGCAGCATAGTAGAAGAAGTAGAAGCACAGTGGAATTTTTTTCCTGCATATCCCAGGTGGTTATGGGTTGTGGACACAGTGAAGGGTCAGCCGTGATACAGTATCAGATGTCAGTGTAATATAGAGTCAGCAAAGGTTTGAGATCTTGTTTGTTCCTTTGTTTTGCTGATGGAGTGCGAACTCAGCAGCCTCGGATTTGGGCTCCAGTACGTATTTCTCACTTTAATTCCCATCCTCGTCACAGCGAATGTGTGAATCCAGGAATCCTCTGAGCCGTATGTCGGTGAAAGTCCCAGCGCAGCCTGCAGGTCCCACTGAGACACTGAGATTAGAAGGCGCACTCCTCCTCACTACTCCTACTGCTGATCGTTCGCTTTCTTATCAGCCACCTGAGATTTTGCTCACCTGTTGCTGGCAGTGAGTGTGTATTGCCTGGCGGCGGAAGTTTGTGGGTTGGCGAGTGGGTGTGTGAAGCTGGCAAAGGTCTCTAGTGGCTTGTTTGCAGATGATGGGAAAAGGTGGAAATTGTAGTGAGAGATATGAGAAACGTGCTTCCTTTAGAGAGAGAAATGAATGCAGGGTTTTGTTTAACCGGCACAGTCTCTGAAGTATTACTCTATAAATTCGCTCCAGTAGAAAGACACCTTGCCTAGAGAGGAAAAAAACACAGGTGTCTGTCTGACGGAAACCGTGCTGCACTGTACTGATAGCTGGAGAGGAAGGGGTTAGTGTCGTCACTGCGTTGAAAGGAACTTCTGATTATTATGGTATTATTATAGTATTGCATTATCTGTATTTCATGCTACTCAGAAAAAAAGGAATGAAAAGAATTGAAAATTCTGTTTGAAAATCATACCTATAAGAAGACAAGCTGCACTTTGAGTCTAGTTCCTTTCCAGGTTTCCGCGTCATGTAGTTCTTTGCCACATCTGAACCACATTCACATTACGTTCAAATTTCTATCAGTGTTTGTTTAAAGTGCTAGACAAATTTACTCACTTACTCATTTGCCAAACCGCTTAATCCTACTAGGGTTGCAGGGAGGCTGGAGCCTATCTCAGCTCCCACTGGGCGGGGTTCACCCTGAACATATGCAGGGCAACACGTACAACCATTCACACTCATACCTAGGGGCAATTTGGAACAGCCAGGGTTAGCCTGGGTTTACACTGTGGTACGATGTCCACGATTTGAGAGAATTGTCATGAGCATAGGGGTTCATGGGATTGAATCATTAAGATCTTAAGCGGAATTGTGATGATCGTGACAAAATTTTGGACTGTCAAACAATGTATTACGATGTTTTATGTTCTAACGGCAAACGTCACTTTGCATGCTGAAAATATGTGCCCTGAAGAAACAGGTTGGGAACCACTGTGCTAGGGTGATCATGTGCGCTTGTGGTTTTGGTGAAAAGTGCTAATAATGTGACTGAACTGATGAACTGATTAATTTTAAAAATGGATTCTTTTCTCCGGTGATAATACAAGCATTTGAGTGAGTAATGAGGCATGGAGGTCATAATGATACTGTGTTCCAAGCCCTAATATCTGCATGTGAAAGGCTACGGTGTTGCACTAACAGATAACTCGTGCAATTTTTTTTTTATCATGAGAACTTCACAGCATTGTGGGTGCTTACATGAATTGGCGATGAATATCCATTACTTTGTGATTACTGAGATTGACATGTTTTTGTAAATGTGCATGAGCACGCTAAACATGATTATTTAAGCTAATGATTTTCCTGACAGGTGCTGTTGTAGGCAGTGTGTGAGACACCGCTTAATCCAATTAGGCTATCTCAGCCGACACTGACCAAAGGTGGGGTACACCCTGAACATCTCACCAGACACTCGCATGGCCTACACACACACACACGCATACAACCATTCAAACTCACATCCAGGGGCAGTTTAAAGCAGCCAATTCACCTAATGTGCATGTCTTTAGACTGTGGGAGATAACTGGAGTACCTGGAGGAAACCCACACAGAGAACATGCAAACTCCACACAGAAATCCCCCCTCTGAGCCCATGACTCAAGCCTAGGACCTTCTTGCTGAGTGCCACCGTGCCTACCACCTAGTGGTAATGGTACTATGTGTAATAATCTTGTATGATTGCAGTGCTTGTTTCATTGATTCCACAGTGGAGTCTGTGAAAAGATCAAGATTGAATCCTTTTACTACAATAAAAATAACTTTATTAAAACATTTTAAATATTAACTTACACAGGTGGGCAGCACGGTGGCGTAGTGGTTAGGACGTCCACCTCACAGCATAAAGGTCCTGTATTCAAAACCCGGGCTCCAGCGTTTCCCTGTGGGCTTTGAATGTTCTCCTCGCGATTGTGTGGATTTCCTCCAACAGTCCAAAAACATGCACAGTAGGCTAACTGGCTGTTCTATCTTGCCCCTATGTATGAGTGTGAATCTGATTGGTTGTGTGTTGGCCCTGCGATGGTCTGGTAAGCTGTTCAGAGTGTACCTTGCCTTTGCCCAGTGTTGGCTGAGATAGGCTTCAGCCTCCCCACGACCCTTTTAGGATTAAGTAGTTTGGCAAATGTGTGAGTGTCTGACTTCCTGCTTCCATGTTAAGTTAAATGCTGCCTAAGTGTGGTGGGACAGGCTTGTTTCTGAGCACTGCTCTGTGGTTGGCAGGTGCTGTGGCGAGCACAGAGGTGAAGATGCGTCTTCAGGAATTTGTGCTGAATAAGAAGAAAGCCCTGGCCCAGAGGAGCCTCAACCACTGCATGCCCAATGACCCACGCTACTCATACTGGTAAGTTTATTTTAAAAAAATACAGAAAAGGAAAGAAGAAATCTCCATGTTTCCACACCTGAAGTTTAGAAGTTACACATAAGACAAGCTCTGAAATGAGAATATTTTCTAAGGGAGGGAGGGAGCCAGGAAGCCAGCGTGATTTACAGGAATAAGACCCAGGACGTAGGTAAACATGGACCTGACTGAAGTTTCTGTCTGCTTACTGCATATTTTATCAGTCAGACCTCAGCAGTTGGAGATAATAAAAGGGAAAAGGAAGTTTTTCTGGATTGTTACGATATTTGTAGAGGGTTTGAAGAGCAAAGTAAAAGATAAGAGGAACTTTTTTGAGCAGCAGCAGGTTCTTTAAAAAAAAAAAAAAAGCTTGCCAATTCAGACTCGTTATCTCTCAGGTTCAGATAAAGTGAGAGTAGGGAGCGAGGGATTGTGCTCAGAATGAATATTAGCGACTGCTTTTTTATCTTTTTTTCCCCTTTTTTTTTATGAACGGGCTTCTGGAAGAGGGAAGATAAATTCCCAACACATACTGTGAACAAGATGGAGTTGTCTGCTCTGCTCCATTCAAGGCCATAATGTTGATTCAGAATCATCTTATGTGCAAGCAGTAGCACCATTTTCTATTTTCTTCACATCATGTGCTGGAATTCTCTGGTCGGTTTTCTTCATCGTAGGAACATACCAATAAAACATTGTTCACTATCTCACCTTCACAGCCAGATCAACACCGTCGGGTAAACAAACAGAGCCTGCAGCATAAGCGGAACGTTTTACTGATCAAAACATGTATTCTCACTTGTTTCAAACGCCAGTCAGTTCTGCTAATTGCTGCAGGTTCCAGAAGCTCATGCTGTTAAACATATAAATGATTATTTTTTACTTTTTGGGATGATGGGAAAGCAGGCAAAGTGTAGGCTGGGCTGGGAGTGTGCCAGATTGGCCGCTTTGGCACTGAATGCAGGCGTTTTTGTGAATGTTGTAGCTGAGGTTTGCACTACTGTGCGCCATAAAGCTTGCATCTGTGTAAAATGTGTTAAATAGTGTGTGTGTGTGTTTAATTATTTTGTGAATCAGCATGTCATATCAGTGGTGATATGGTTTTATTCTGAAGGTAGCACTACTTCTTTACATTAAAAAACACTTTTCTTTTAGTTTGTAAGTCAAAAGGAGTTCTGAGCCCAGTATGGAGCGAACGGAAACAGATTGCTGCCTGGACGTTTTGAAATCTTGTTGAATAGTTTTAAAAGATTAAGATTTTTCGCCAAAAAATTGCTGATGTACGTGTTTCAAAAGCAAAGTTGGAGCGAATTGTTCACCAAGTTCGCACCAGTTTGTCTCGTGCGCGCTGGCTGCGCGGAAATTTCAAACATGTTTGAAATTATTGCCAAGGTCTGGCAAAGGAGCACGTTCAACCTGTTACGTAATCACCACAGTGTTATGAACGCCGAAATGCGTCTTTTGTACCCATTTTTCGTGTTTCATTTGCCACGTGCGTCTTCTCTGTGTCTTCCTAACGTGTTGGCAAAGCTCTCTTTCGTGTCCATTCGTCCTCTTGTTCGGTCTCTTGTGGTGGTGAAGGGGGCATGGTGGCGAATGCAACCCAGTTGGCTGCGAAAGTAGAAAAAATCGTGTCAAGAAAGTGGATTTTCAATTTGCCCTCCTTAGTCTCCTTGCACTGTACGCCCAGTGAGCAAGGGGTTTAACAAACTTAATATATGAACCCAATTTATGTCTAGTACCCTACATAAACCAAGTTTCCATCTATGTGAATGGTTATGTATTGTTTGAGAACATTATTCATGATTTCGGAGCTCCTGCCACACGAGAGTTGCTTTTGGAATGTCAAGAAAAACCCATAGCGCAAGTACACATGGGAACCCTCTGTTATTCTTTTAAAATTTTATGCCATGAAAAGGAAAAGTAAGAATTTTTTTCTGGGAGAGAGCAATATACAGAACAAGAGGCATTTTATACTCGGACTATGTGATGTAAGGTCATCATTAATGAAGTGAAATAAATAAACAACTAATGATATTCTTGTATTATTGAAATGTTCTCTAAACAAGACTAAGATTGCGTGTTTTAATACCTCATTTTTATTTCCTTCTATAAACAAGTTATTAAAATGGATTAATCTTGATATACGGAGGATACCTGTATGAAGTTTGAGAGTTCTCACCAAAAACTTGTCAAGTAGGGGAACTCATGAAAGCTCCGCTTTTAGGTAGTGCCTAAATCTATAGATTAATCAGGCTATTTTCTTCAAACAACCAGAGCACCGCTCCTTTAAATCAAGTGGTTAATCTGGGAAAAAATAGCAGAGAAGTGGTAGGTTGTTGGCGGCACGGTGGTGCAGTGGTTAGCACGTCCGCCTCACAGCAAGAAGGTCCTGGGTTCGATTCCCAGCTTGGGCGTTTCTGTGTGGAGTTTGCATGTTCTCCCTGTGTTTGCGTGGGTTTCCTCCGGGTACTCCAGTTTCCTCTCACAGTCCAGAAACATGCTCAGTAGGCTAATTGGCTGTTCAAAATCAACCCTAGGTGTGAGTGTGAGTGTGAATGGTTGTGTGACTGATGGCCCTGCGATGGCCATGTACCCCGCCCTCGGCCAGAGTCGGCTGAGATGGGCGCCAGCCTCCCCACGACCCTAATTAGGAATAAGCGGTTCAGAAAATGAATGAATGAATGAATGGTTGTTTTCCCTCCTTTTTTATTTGTTTGTTTAATTTCTTGTCTGTACATTCAAGAAACACTGAAATGTTGAGCTTCAGCTAAATAACAAGCTATAAATACCTATACGTTGAAAGTATTTGCCTGCATTTTCCTGAAGCGAAACTTAGGTATGAATGCGACCAGGATCTTGGTTTTTAACCTGTACTGAGGATGAAATAATATTATTTCGAGAAGATGAAAGGGTGTCTCCTGGTTGAATTTATGATGTTTAGGTTTGTCTGGCTGAATTAGATGATGTTGACTCTTTGGGTTTTGGTTAAACTTCCCGTTTGGTTCACAGCTCTTGTCAGAGAAAGAGTGGAAATAAATAACAGTCAGAGATTAATCATGGCTGTGGATTCAGAGGAAAGAAACGATGAGACAGAATGTTAGTGCGAGAGCTTTAAATAGCCTTTAGTGTTCATGTTTGTGTTTTCTACAGGAAAACCCAGCACAGTTCACTGGATCAGAGTTCTCCTCCTCAGACAGGGATGTCCACTTACAACCACCCAGTGCTGGGACTCTATGATTCCAAAGATGACTTTCCACTCCGCAAGACAGGTAACATAACTTCTTGTTCAATCCCCATGAATGCCCATGAACAAAGCTTCCACAAATACACTCATAACTGATGAATCTTAATATTGAGCCACGTTCAGTTTCTGATTCTGACTCAGGACCAGACTTTTGAAAACAACTTGATCTGTTGCTCACTTCCCACACACTGATCCTCACAACTGATAACCTTCACCGTCAGTGTGAGCTTTACTGCTAGAAGATGAATTCTTACCATTATCTATTTCCGTCCAGCACACACAGTATGCAGCCTTGAGTCCTGGTCCGCATGTAAGCATAAATCAAAACAACCTGAAGTAATGGTGCAAAGCCGGTGTAAGGAGGCTTGTGGTCAGGCGCTGGACTAAGCAAGTGAAAACGGTATGTCTTCATCCTAGCTGTCTGGTAACTCATGACTTTGCGACGATGACCAACCCCGGCATCAATCCCAGAAGGCAGAGTGACCCTTGTCATCACTTGAAGTTTAAATCAGGGTGGCAAACAGCCAGCAGCGAGTAAGCGAGTCTGCAGGGAATGTTCTCTCTCACTTTTTTTATGCTAAGCCTGCCACAAACCTCCCTGAATTAGTACTTTTCCTTCAATTGATGACTGAGAAAAATACAGAGAGATGGGTCTTTCACTTATCTGAGCCGTATTTCTTCCTCTATTGCCAGGGTATAGACTTTTCTAATCTTGCACAGCTCACATAACTCTCAGTCTGAGAGCTGAGAGGAATGCATGCTTTCCAGAAGAGAAATCACACACAGTGGACACCTCATGCTTTGTCTTGTACTCGACAGCACCAGAAGACGGCCAGACACATGTGGTCAGCGGTAAATCCAGGTGTGAACTGGGTCAAGTACTCCTTTTGACCTGAGCACCCAAACCAGACCTTGCGGAAGTGGTCAAATACATGTGGCCACAATGAAGTGTCTGCGTCTTCCAGCAACATCAAAGGACCAGCATTGCCAGGGCTGCGGTTTTCTTGCAGGCTTTCTTTAGCTTTGAATTGCGTACAGGGTTTTTTTTTTCTCTTTAAAGCTGGGCATCATAAAAGCGTACTTTTTTTCCGCCCACGCGACCAATGCACTAACAGAGGAGTGAGACAGCAGTGACACTGAAGAGAATAAGTTAACAGTAACATGCTGTGACAATAGTATCGCTAATCTTGGTATTTCTGGGACAGTATCATCTAACAAAACAGTTATGGTTACTGAGAGTCCTAGTGTGAATGGCTTTAGGTTCTGTTTTAGCAATCTTCTTCTGACTGCTTTACCAAAGATGGGGTTCTAATTAATTTAATCGAATAGCGGTGCCATTGTGCAACGATAGTGTCAATATTACTGGCAGCTGTAGCCTTATGGTCACTTCTTTATGTACTTCTGCAGATCTTTGGCTACAGGTGATGCTGCATTTACAGCTTCTGTTGTACGTCACCACTCTTTCATGTAAGCAGGTCCTTTAATTCCTCTGTTCACACTACTGAACATGATCCCTTTTCCTCTCTCTGACAAGAGAACTTCAGTTTCAGAGCGTGTAAAGATTTTTTCTTCAACTTCGATGCCATTCTTCTGAATGAAACTTCCTGTCAAATACTTTGGGAAGTATAGCCTTATATGGTCTTATTATGCTAGGGTGTGATTTATGCAAATCTTATTTAAATAAGAGAAATAATGCAACGTCGTTTTCGGTTGGTTTCAGACGAAAATACCTCATTATGCTTGAAATTAGCGGTCTCTTTGCAAACCTCCGAAAATCTTTGGTTATCATATTGGCGGGAATTATCGTACTTCGAAAATGTGTATTACCAAGACCGCGAATACAGTTCATTTACCTCGAATGTGACCAACTATTTCTGAAAATGCGCGAGGTCCGGTTTAAATTTATCCAATTCCATTCTAAATAAAATTTGCTTTTACATTCAGACAAAATCACTTGCATGTGAGCCAGCTTTAACGAAACTTTTTTTTGACCAATTGAACTTATTTTGTGCTGACACTCCCCATATGCAGACCCCTTACCTGGACACGTCTATCTCACCTCTAACTGATTTACTTTTTGAGTAGATTCATGTACTCTATTGTCAGAGAAAATACATTTTTAAACACAGTGGCAGCAATAAGCTTTTTGTAAGGAATAAAAAAAGTCCCTGAGGATCACAGTATGCCATAAACTTCTGTTTTCAGGCTATTGCTCTATTACACAAATCTTCTCCTTCTGCATTTCAAGCAAAAATAAGTTCCTGTAAATTTCTCACTTTAACTCTCTATTAATAGCTGGATGTCTCTAACTGTTGTGCAATAGAAGGTTTCTGTGACTGATGTCTGTGGCTTCTACCCGATTCGTCTCGTTTATATTCAGCAGACGTGTGGTTGAGGGAATTGACTATGATTGTAGGCACTGCAGCATGATGTCTGCCAGCTGCTATGCATTATTATACAAGTGAACCGGTGAGAAGGGCAGATCAACGCTCTACTCCCGTCCCTGAGAGAGAGCAGCCGGAGCCTGAGCTCCCGAGCTGCTCCCCTCAGCAGGAGAGCTGCACTTAAGGGCCTTCCCTTTGCACGCTCACCTTAGGCTGCCTGAGATTAGGCCAGTGCTCTCATTAATCATGCTGGAAATGGACCTGTCAGAGTACTGCAGTGCAGCCGGACCCAGGCTCCCTGCACACTCGCAGCCCCTTGAGACACCAGAGCAATTACAGCAAACCGAGGAAGAGGAGGAAAGGGATGTTGCAACTGCAATATGCCCATCACCAGACTCTGGGGACGTGAGGATGGATCTGCTTCCATAGGGCAGAGTATCACTGACTCTGGATTCTGTATTTCCTGGTCGCAAAGTTGGATTTCAAGTCGCTTTGTCATTGCATTGTCTCCAAACATTGTTTACAAGTGAAAATTCCCAAGCTAGTTTCAGTCATCCGTGGTTGTAGGGTATCTGCCATTACCATCAGAAGGAACCTTACCAACTCTAGAATCTGAGTTGCCTTTAACCATTTAAAATACGTGGCTGCATAATGCAGACCTGAGCTAAAAGTATATGAGGTTGTCCAAACAGAATGGGTGCTGTGTCGTTTTATTTTCCATATTGGAGCAGTACGTTGAGTCCTGAATCTTCACTAACCCAGGGTTTACACTGGGGCACAATGTACAATGTATTTAAAGGAGGCAGGGTGCATCCAAGAGGAAACTTGAAAGGTGTTTCCAAGTTCATCAAGATCCCCTATGATGGTGAATCAAGGTCTGTTAGACTCCATTAAGGTCTGTTAACCTCTACTGCGCTCTAATACGATTCTGATGTTCTAGCACTATTGGCGTCAAATCGTAATAATGGCAGCAAATTTTGTGACAGTCAAAAATTTAGCCATGATCAGTGTGAACCCCCCACGCTCATCACAATTCTCTCAGATTGTGGAGATTGCGGACATCATGCCCCAGTGTAAATCCAGAGTAAGGTTTTTATTTAAAGCCTACTCCAAGAATACTGAGAACGAGACAAGAATATACCCTCATAGGGACACCAGTCCACTGCAGGACACCTTGCACATACAGGATGTTCACAGACTCGTTTTCACTGAAGTTCACATTAGTAGTGTCGGTTCACCAACCTGAGTTTTTGGGAGGTTGGAGGAAACTGGATAACAAAGAAGAAACCTTCATGGACGCAAACTGGATTCCTGGAGCTGAGAGCTTACAGTGCTGCTTGCTTTCATCATTGTGCTGCTCCTGGAGTAATACATTTGAAGTTGCTTCTAGTTATTTACACCTTCCTGAAGGTTTTGTGCTATCTGAGCAGAGGCACACTCGCACCACCACCACATTCTTCCTGCCTGAAATACTCTGATTACATAAAAACACACAGCTGGTTTTAACCTCCCCAACAACTGCTCTTAAAGTTCTGTTATACATGAGGTTTTAGTCAAAAGAGGTTTACTGCGGATTTCATGATTCTGGTAATGGGATTCCTTGCTGGAGTTATTTCACACACACACACACACACACACACACACACACACACACACACACACACACACACGGTAGATAAATGTTTGCTTGGATGTTACTGGGGTGTTACTTTAAAACACCTTTTTCTTCCTCCTTGTTTTTTTTTCTTGATGTTTCTCCAGTTATATTTCCCAAATGAATGAATTAGTGGACACGCCTTCAGGAAGATTTTTTTTCTAGCAGGGAAAGAATCTCAACCTCAAGTCAAGCGTTTCTTTGTATGGTCACAGTTCTTCACTTTGCGGCAAGGCACGTCTGAGTGTTGATTCCAGCTCTCCCACTGTAGATAAACCTCAGTTTGCTCTGGCTGCTGCGGTGCATTCCTGGGGCTGGGTAGAGCACTCCATCTCCTGTCACAGAAGCTGCATGTCCTCCTTTCCCATCAGAAAGCGGTCCCTCAACTTTTTATTTTTTGTTAAAATTTTTTTAAAGCTTCAGTTTTACGCAAAGCCTTTCACCTCTCTGACTAGTGATCGAGCAGAGAATCTGTGTCCTCCTCTGTTCCAATTCATGATTCAGCTTTTTGTTGTCGCTTTTCTCCCCCCTCTTCTCTCATGACGCACGCGGGGTGAATGAGGGTGGAAACGAGCTGCTGGAGTGCTCTTGTTTCTTCATCCATTCATTCATTGGTGCATGCGGAGCCGTGTATAGGACACTCCTATTCAGAAAGAGAGAACACAGCCTTTGTGTGCCAGCTGACATAAGGGTCACAGATTTGATATTTCCATTGGTCAGGTCCATTTGCTGCCCTCATTTAACTACACTGTTCAATTGTATGAGATCAATTCAAGTCCAGCTTTTCCCACAGGAAGTAAAACGAAACTATAGATGGGAAAAATGGCATTTTGGAGAAATTTCTTTAGATTTCAAAAATGATTAGCAATAAAATGAAAGTAAATGAATAGAATTTAATTCATATTTGTTTTGGAAATATGTGAAATATCCATGGAACGTCTATAGCAAGGCTGTTTGTCATCCATCCTGCGGGCTGATAAAGGTTCCATGTCGGCCTTCCAAACACAGATTTAGAAACAACAAACATCTTGTGAGCTGTAAGTGAACTGACAAAACTATTTTTCTTTATAACTCTACAGGGTGGAACACTGGTGTAGTGGTTAGCACGTCCACCTCATAGCTACGAGGTCCTGGGTTTGATTTCCAGGCTCGTGTGTTTCTGTGTGGAGTTTGCATGTTCTTCCCGTGCTTGCGTGGTTTTCTCCCACAGTCCCAACACATACACATTAGACTGTCTGTACAAATTGAGCCTATGTGTGAGTGTAGGTGTAAATGGTTGTGTGCATTGCCCTGCGATGATCTGGCGAGCTGTTCAGGGTGTACCCTTTTGTCGCCCAATGTTGGTAGGGACAAGCTCCAGCCTCCTTGCAACCCTAGTTGGATTGGGTGGTTCGGCAAATGAGTGAGTGACTGAATATTACTCCTCTGGAGAAATGAAGTACAAAGCTGTAAACACAGTTACTGACAAAATGTGCTAATGAATTGTAGAAATTAGGCCACTGCAACCATGCGTCTTTCAAAAATTACAAATTTAGTGGGTTCACAGTAACAGGAAGGAAAGCTGAAGCAATCCCTTTTTTTCTTTCAGATACATCACCAATGAATGAACATGTTACAAGGAGTATGTAGTCTATTTTTTGCTCCAGCCTGCTTGACATTGTACTAAGTATAATTTGGCCCTTTACCCAAAATGAGTTTGACACCCCAGGTCTGTTGTAATATCTGAGATCTTTTGTCAGGCACACAGTAGAAAGCCATTATTGCTCCAGCAGCCTGATTCCCAGTTGTCCAGCACATGAGCCGCCTCCTCGGTATAATGAAGTACCATTCACATTTATGTTGACATGGTGATTTTCATTTGGAGCACACCATCTAGCATCAAGCAAAAAACACTGCAGCAATCTGGAAGGAATGAGACTCAGGCAGTAAAGCAGTTAGTCCCCACAGCCTGAAGGCTGCATTTTGGGCCTTAATGTTCACTAAATGCAGCACAGTGGGGGATGGACCTGCTGGAGCCATACCACATGTCACCTCCCTGTCGAAACATGGAACAGGAAATTGTCATGTACCTGCACTAACTACAGTGCATGATCTATTTCCCACTTCTTTTGGTCAGTTGGCGGCAGAGTTGACTTGACACAACTTGACTTGTACACAGCCAGTGCATAACAAAGCTCTTCATTTTGCATGCTATCACACTCCTGTCATTGATTATATTCCTATAACTGCATGCATGGTCATGTTTTTAATTACATTATTTTTATTTTATTACATGTTGTACAAATGGCAGTACATATAAATTTTTTTCATTGATGAATGACACTTTTTGTCAACAAATTACTGGAATATTTTGCAAACTTAAAGGCAAATTTACCCCAATCTTAATGAATGCTTGGATGCATAGTTTATGTAGGTTTCTATTAAAACATGTTGTTTCATGAAAAAAGTTTTGTGTAGAGAATAAAAAAAACCCAGAAATTACTTTGTACTCAGGTAGGCGCCAGTGTAATGCGAAAAGTTACATGATCACCCTGTTTTCCCCTGCCATGCAGAACTAATTTGAATATGAATACATTGGATCGGACTCTTGTTTGATGTACATGAACAGAAGCAAGTATGATTTGTTTTTGTGCCTAGTGTTTTATTATTATTCAGAAGTTCCCTAGTTTATATCTGAATTGTCAGTTTACTGTCTGTAAACTGATATTTTTGCCATTAACTAGCCCTGTATGAACTTGAGATTCCGCACTTAAGAGTGAAACAGCATACTTTTCAAACTGGCTAATGCGGGCTAACAAGCAAATTTTTTTAACACTAAGTAAAAGTCAGCAGATGAGTAAAATGTGCATTTGTTTTTATGTTTAACTGGAGAGTTTGGAGGGATTGCCTTGCATTTAACTTTAATGTGTTAGACTGGCATCTTTTTAGGGTCAGAGCAAAAGTGGTTATCATTATTTTTATTAGTAGTAGTAGCAGTACACTTTTCACTTGTTCTTATGCCTTTGTGACATTTGAAAACTCAACAGCACATGGTCAGGACATGCAGTTGGTTTGACATTCATTGAATCTGCCATGAGTATGTCTGTCAGTGATGGCTCAGTGGTTAAGGATCTGGTTTACTGATTGTACGGTTGCTGGTCCAGTCCGCAGTAGCACTATGCTGCCGATTTTGGGCCCTTGCGTAATGCCCTTAACACTCAATTGCTCATATAAAATTATTCAAATTGTGCATTTAATGGTCCCTTTCGAACTCCTCTCAGAAAGTTCATTAGATTCCTTTGCAACTTGGATGAAATAAACTTTAGACACATGTGCTGATAAATTGCAGGGTAATAGTGGATAACTCAAGTGGGGCATAATGGCGGCCTATTGATTTACATGACCAAAACAGGAAGCGGATATAAATTGTTGATGCTTGGTTTGAGCAGCCTCAAATCATGCAGTGTTACTAATGGCCCAGTTTTGGTTATACTAATGGGGCAATTATGAGTTATAGCGCCACCTATAGTAAGTTGCATACAGAGCACCTTGGAGTAGGGTTTATATGAGTTATTTGAGCTTAGACTCACCTCAATACACTTTACCTCAAAACCGTTTTTACAGTTTGCCCCAGCTAAAAAAATAACCAAAATGTTTGTAAAAATTGATATTTTTTTTATAAACCAACTGCAGTGCAGGTTGTTTTTGATGATTACTTTTTGCCATTTACCCAGCAGGCAATACTAAACTCATGAAACAGAAACCTGCTATTTCCACACCTCCTTCTTAATCTCCCATCATTTAATGTTATACCTTAAAAGCAGTCATGTGCTGGCGATCGGTATTGTTTCTGCATCCCAATCAAGGATTGCTGTTCTCTTCAACCTTATGCACTTTATTTTGCAAATTGAGTGTGTAGGGCGAATACATCAGTGGCCTTTTTTCCCCAACCCCAAAAGAAATGGCATATGAATATTCAGTGCCATTGTTTAACCCTAATAGGCTTTAACTCTTTCTCAGGCACATCTCTGCGCCCTCTGGAGAAGTCTGTGGCTTAACGTTTGCATGTATTTGTTTAGCAAAGCAACAGTCCCTTGAGAGTGAGCCATTACGGTACCGTCATTGCTGCTGAGGACAGTACTCATTCCTCACATGGTACATTGTGTGCTCCACTCCCTTATATTAGACTATGAACAGCTCTCTGAGCTCATTCACCTGATTCGAACTCTTTCTAACAGTGCTAAGCGCTTATGAAATGGATCTCAGTAGACGACTTGTGCATCATTTCCTGCTCGTTCTACTGCACCCGGCTGGTGACTTGCCATAGTTGGCACAGTCACTGTGTGTCCTCGATGGCACTTAAACTCCCTTGCCGAGCTTTCTCATCAGCCTTCATCAAGCTTTATAGTGCAGGGGGGATGGCTTTCTTCGCCTCTCCTTCTGCTCTCTCGTTTTTACCTCCTCGTCTTTGTCAGTTGCGTTCCTCATGCATGTCAGGTGCAAATGCAAGAAGAACACTTCCTTTCCCCTGATGTACCAGTGTGCCTTTTCTACACCCAAATAGAGATTAGGGGACCCTGGGAACAGAGCAAATCATTTTCTCAAAAACCTAGTTACTGTAGTCATTCATCAGTGTGCAAAAGGTTTTCAGTCTCTGATGAACTGTGATGTGGAGTTAATGAGTGTATAAACTTAAAGATTGATGAATGCTTGTGAGAAGTCGGAGCCGTTTCCACATCTTGATGCATGTAGACTGGACTGGATACTGAAGAAATGATTGATGAACAATTCAGCATAGCTTTCCCTTGTCATTTTAATATCCGTTTATTTCAGCACCTGTGCAAAAATGCAGGGTACACATCAACAGTTGGGTTTCTAATGTTCCTGTTTTATGGTCCTGTAAAGAACCCAATCTACTGCGCTTTGCATTCAACTGCTCCAACCCATTTCAGCTGTGCACACCCAAGTCTTTAATCTGGTTGTACCAATGAGACGAACATCAACGAGGCTACTACTGATATTCTCCTGCTAATGTTTTTGCAATTGCCTTCTTGGAATTCAGTGTCTACCCAGGGTGCATGCTGATAACCATCTTTCATGCAACTGAGATCTCTTTAGTATCTGATTAATAACCCGTTTTATGCGTTCTAATCAGCACACTTACAAGATGCCGTGCTGAGACGTACTTCTCTGTTTTCTATTGTTATTACTGCAGGAGGTCAAAATAAGCCTGGCTTTGAAATTCAACATCACTTTTAATTTCTCTCTTTCTCGCTCTCCCATGTTATCGACGCGCAATATTGGCAAGAAGCTAGATGCAGGGAGCCCAGATGGTGTGTGTTTGAGAGGTCCTCCCATGCGGCAGTACTTTGTCTTTTTATGAGAGAATGTTATAGGCTAATCTATACAGAAGCACATTTCCTGTTTCAAAAGTGTCCCTGTGTAGAACGACAGCACAGAGGTGAGGTAAGGTCTACAGCTGTAAATCCTTTCTTATTACTGTTTTGGATCTGATGTTGGCTGAACAGACTGCAGTGTTCTTGCTGTGGTTTAATATCTGCGAGCCCATTCAGTACATTGGCAATGTTTGCATTGTGTGTGAATTTCTGAGCAATTTAGTCTTGTTTTTACAGCAGGTAATAACATTCCTTGGATATCTGCAATATTCCAGTAATAAGTCCCATGATGCCTTTCTGCTGGATATGTGCAAAAACAAGTGTAACATACACCAATATGATAAACAATAATGCAGCACATGAAATGACAACTTGCTGAAAAATAATGGCATTACCCCACCCTTCTGTCTTTAAAGTATGGGTGGATAAAGATATAAAAATGTTTTTTATTCATTGTTTAGTAACAGCCCAACTCAACAAGCTTGGAAACCTAGCAGTACCTTTATAACAGTGAAGTCAGACAGCTTCTGATAAAGAAGGTCAGGAATTACGTTTTCTTCGAAAGCAAATGTTGAAACTTGCTATTTCTTTAAAGGTGCAGTAGAACTCATTTGCTTTTTGATAGAATTTATTTGCTTTTTGATATCTGAATGTAAAGTGTGGTATGTTGGTCAGAGCAAAAAATGCCCAGATACCGTTTTTAACAACCCTGTGATTTGGCCCTAGAATGAACTGTTTTCCCTTTGTTTTTCGTGAACTCAATAATTTGATGAGCTCTTGTCTGTTTGGCTCTTTCTCTTAAGAGAAAGTTCCTATGACGTACTCTGATTTGTAATCCTGTGAAAAATTCATGCTTCAGTTCTTAGACCAAACTGATTTTAACACATTTGATAGATTTCTTCCAAATGGCAATTATTTAGTCTTTATTGGTGGAGAAGCTAACACTTGCTAGAAGGAGCTATTCAGTTTAACTATATACTACATGGAAACGGCATTGATTGGTCCAGGATTGAAAAACGTGTTCTGGGTGGATAATGCTGAACTCAAAATGATGGACACTTAGAGCGTCATTATCACATTTTAAAATGAGAGTTATTCATTTAAAAATCTTGTTTTATTTTGTGTTTCTTCTGCTTCCATGTAGAATATACTAAAACTTTTTCACATAGTGTGGTTTACCTATGTGTCCATGTAGTATGTGCTAAACTCTAAATGAGTAGGCTCACCAGATGCATTTAACTACATACCGCTTAACTCAGCTCACTTGACCTTCCTCTGTAATAGAAAAAATATGTAAACAAGAAAATAAATAAAATAAACTGTAAAAAAAAAAGTATTTTAGTTCACTTTTCTGTTTTTGTGTAGTATATACTAAAAACCTAAAGAGATATATAGCTCATAGCTCTTGCATGTGCTCAATGCATGCACACTGAGTTCACCTGCATTCATTTTTTTTTTTCTTTTCAAGAAATAAACCATAAGAATCTAGATTTAATATGCTGGGTTTTTTTTGTTTGTTTGTTTGTTTTGGGTTTTTTTTTTTTTTTTGCATATGTTCCCATGTAGTATATACTAAAACAATTATTTGTCTCAGGTTTACTGGAGGCTCTGTCTCAAGGACAGTTCAGCAACATCCACATCGCCTTCAGAACATAATTGTTAAATAAATCTCTCTAAGCATAGGTTGCTTTAAGTGTTTTGTTTTCTTGGTTAGTCATAAATTAAAGATTTCCTTGTCAAAGAAAATGACAAAGATGGCCTGTGTATAGAGATTCATACAAACGGATGTTTCTTTGAATGAATTATGCTGGAAAATTAATTAATACTGTGCTCATAATCAAGGTCTAGTTAGCTATGCTAGCTAACTTACAAGCTACTTGCCTTTAATCTGCTCCAAAATATAAAAACCAATAAAGTAAATTAGAATTGTTTGTTAACTATGAAACTTTTAGTTTATAATGGTTTCAGTTGTTAAAAGGCTTCAGTTGAATAAACCACACAGCCTGGGTATGCTCTTACAGACTGCAGCTAGGATGCCAGTAAAGATGGAACTATCCCTCGGTTCAGTGTCAAATGAAATTTCCAAGTTTGATTTATTGTCATCAGGCATCTTAATAAAAATTATTATTAGCCATGCCTGACGGTTTTCTTCTTTGGGAAGAATATGAAATGTTCCAACATCTCCATCACAGCTCAGAATTTGAGATTTGAACACACATTCTGACATTTTAGTACCTTAGTACTTACAGAACTGTTGAACTTACATTTGTACAGGTCCATGTTAATGTTGCCTGGGATAGCACATGGGCTGGTGTGTACAAATTTTGGGTTGTAAATGTTAAATGCATAATTACTCTTTTAAAACAATTTATAATCTTGGAATTTGCCCATTTTTCCACCCGCAGTATTTGAAGTTCATGGTATATCAGTATACACCCAAGATTACTGGGGTACTCACATTATTCTGTCAGAACCCAGGATTATACAAAAAAAAAAAAGCTAGTGTTATTGATTGCCGAACAATTGTTATCAGACATATGTAGAAGAGGGTAGATAGCGCTTTTCTTGAATATCTTAAGCTGCCCTGTGACACATGTCCCGTGAGCAGCAATTTGAAAAGACATGGGCCTGGCTTCATAAGTCTTGGATGAAGCTCTGTGCTAGTCTTTTTTCCCTTCAGCCAGCAGTAGACCTGACTAGGGGTGAGAATAGGTACTTGGCCAAATTAGGTGGAAATGGTGTAAAAATGGATAGTATTTCTTGTAATGAATAATATATGATTGTATTAACAAAAATATTTTAGGTGCCGTAGTCTCTATAGGGAACACTGACACTCTAAGTGCACACTCAGCCCAAAGAACATTTTGTACCAGTACTCTATGACTGACTCAAGGCTTCTTCACAGTTGTCCATCACCGTCTTTCTTGATAAAGCAAGCCTGTATGTAAAGCATGTGTTTGCTATCAACAGATATCAGACTGCTCATATCAGACTAACAAATATACAAGTTCTCATGTAATAATGCGCCAAAGTCAGCAAGTCCAAGGGTGACTCTGTGTCCATTTCTGCTGCTGATTTCCAAGCCTCACTTCTGCCACATCAACAGTTTTCCAGAATGAACAGGGGGGCTGTCCCAGGGTCCTTGGCCTCATGGTAGCCCTCATTTATTTCAATTACTGCTGGTAATTCCCTGCTGCTGGCTGCCAGCCATGGCGACAAACTAGTGCAGTCTATAACAATGAATGTTGCACTGAGGGGAAAAACGAGTGACAGCCTCCCTGCTTTTGATTAGTATGGGATTTTTTTCATACTATTAAGGTTTTGTCAGAGATATTAGTTTATATAGTAGACAGTCTTCTGGTAATGTTTGCTAATGTTTATACTCTACCTGCTTTCCAAACTTTTGTTGTCATCAAATATCCTAATGGTGTGACCTTAACTTTGAGTTTAGCTTGGGTAAGAAATGTTAGTTTCTTGCCATTACTTCTAATAAGTTGCTATACTTATTAAAAAGCAAAGGGCAAAGCTTAATTCAGTCTTTGGCAGCTGTGTTCCTCATCTTTGACTAATGCATGGTCTTAATGGCAGGATGCACTACATTCTTGAACAAGGATGTCTGGGAATGGTCCTGCCTCTTACAAGAAGAACCACCCTTACATTCACCTAGTTTGCTAATCGCAACCGCAAGACCAGCTATTTAATACAGAGTGCTCTTTGGAAAGTACTTCAAGTTATGGAACCTGGACATTTTAGATAAGTGCATTAAGACAGGTTTATCCATGGTCTAACTTAGTGTTTCTAAATGGGCGTGAACGATGGAAAGATGGAGCTTATGGTCATTTTTTCAATGGCTACTGACCGCACTTAATATTGACCAAACCCAGTGGGTTTTGAGCACCATTAATGATCTCTGGATGCACTTATTATTGGCCACTGGGTATTTGACACTTGGTCACATGCTAATCGTAGGTCGTTGGGGTTGGTCCACTAATTGAGGAAAGTAGAGACAGGGGGACTAGTGGTTGAAACGCCAACAGTCAAGTGGAAGGTGTGTCGGAAAACTCTTATTTCCGGGATTATTGCTGTACACAGGCTACTGCTTCTTGCTTAGACTAGCATGGTCCAGTGCACACACTGAAATTACAGCACTGCGGTTTGAAGTCCCCACATTTATAAAGACTTTCAGAAACTAATGTTGGCATATAAAACTGCTTGACTTGAATAAACATGGTGCAGGGTTTCAGAAAAGGATTTTCTATTACCTTGTTAAGGTGATAACTTTTTGTATACAAATGCGAACAGATTCATATCAGATTATGTGTAGAAAAAAAGGAAGGATTTTAGTTTGATCTGACAATGCTGCAAAGTGAACACAGTGTGTGTTTGGGCTCCCTGCAGCGTCTGAGCCGAATCTGAAGCTGCGCTCCAGGCTAAAGCAGAAGGTGACAGAGCGGCGGAGCAGTCCGTTGTTGCGGAGGAGAGACGGCCCCGTAACTACGGCTAAGAAACGCTCTCTGGACGTGACCGGTGAGTGACCCAACATCAAAATAAAAAGAAAAATGAATTCTATACAGTTATTATGCCATACTGATCGACTTTTTAAAAAAAAATAAAATAAAGAATCAGCTTGTAACAGTGCACCAGGCTCTGGCCCGAGCTCACCGAACAACAGCTCTAACAACATCACTAATGAGAACGGCATCGCCAGCTCAATCTCCAACAGTCCAGTGGAGGTACAGCTCACATTTCATTTACACTCCATCCTCAAAACATAAACCTCTGAATTCAGTGACTATTTATACAAGCTGTTTGATTTCACGCTATAGTTTAATATTTCTTTATTCATCATGAAGTCACTTCTGTTAATACTCAGCTTTTAAAAGACGAGCATGTCAGGATTTATACATTAAAAGAAATCTAGCTCATAAAGTGCGAAAGAAAAAGCTGTTTCCTGTTGGTTTAAAATTGGCAATTTTACTAAATAAGTGTAACAGAATAAATACAGACATTATCCAGTTTCCACATTTCTGCTTTACGTAGTACTAGAGTGCTGAGATTGTGTTGTAATGTGTGTGTGTGTGTGTGTGTGTGTGTGTGTGTGTGTGTGTGTGTGTGTGTGTGTGTGTGCATTTTTACACCACCGCACAGAGCCGTTAGTTATGATCACAGCGTTTATTTATTTGTGTGTGTGTGTGTGTGTGTGTCTTGCTCTTTTCCAGCCTTCCCTGGCACATCGTCTTGCCAGCAGAGAGGGTCCTGTTAGCCAGCTGTCTCTGTACACATCCCCCTCCCTCCCAAACATCACTCTGGGCTTGCCAGCCACTGGCTCCACCACTGTGAGTGGCTCCATCTCACTTTCACACTCCCTTTCTCTCACTTTCGTGAACCTTCTCACTTGCATATCTTCCTCACTCTGTCTATCTTTAGCTCAATGCCTTGTCTATATGGCTTCTTATGCTTTCTCTCCTCCCTTTCCATCTCTCTGACGTATATTTCCCCTGTTCTCTCCCACTTGGTTCGCCTCTGATTGGTCATTGAGTTGAAGAGTCCACATAGAAGGCTCCTGTCTAGACCGTCAGTGCGCTGTATGTGGCTTTTCACCGCCAGTACCATTTCAGAAAGGACCCATTGAGACACAATGACTGACCGCTGCTTGCTGACGCAAACTCCGACCCCCCACCAAAATGCAGATCTAATACTTATATTCATTTTGAGAGAAACACAGTCTCTGTTGCATAACTTTTTGATATGTTTTCATTACTTCCTGCTTACATTTCATCCACTATTTGCTAATTTTGTTCTTTCTTTCTTTTGTGCCACGTTATTGTTTTTCCTCAGGTGGCGTCTGGCCAGCAGGAGGGTGAGCGGCTGGCGATAGGCCTGCAGCCCGGATTACCCTTAACCACTCCGTTCATCACTGGAGCCCACCTTCCCTCATATCTGGCTGCCTCGGCCTTGGATCGAGAGGGAGGATCCGCCCACAACCCTCTGCTGCAGCACATGGCCCTGCTGGAACAGTCACAGAATCCGTTGGTTTCAGGTTTGTATTTGAGTACAAAAGGTTGTACTAACCTTTACCGGTGCATATGCCAAATGTTAGTTACGCACATGTGAAAAAATGATGCAGTGTGCACATAATGCAGTACCAACCAAGTTCATGAAAATGCAAACATAACCATTTGATTAATCCTGCTAACAAACAAACACACAAACTGAAGGTGAGACATGTCCTTCTTGGCTCATGTAATAAAACCTGTTATAATATTATATGTATATGAAAATCTGTGAGATTGTAATAAACCTAAGGTCGTAGTTTTTATTTTCAGACCAAGATTCCACGACAGTCATTACCATGGCAGAAATTTATCAGAAGAAGGTAGCAGATCTGAACAAAGCAGATTTATTGAAAGCAGATCAGCAAGTTGGAATGTAATGTTAGGACTTAAAAGTTGCTAATGCTAATTTCTCAAGTAAATAAATAAAACTCTGCAGCGTAGACAGTGGCGTAGTGGTTAGCACTTTTGCCGCACAGTAAGAAGGGCCTGGGTTCGAGTTCTGGGCTCAGGCGTTTCTGTGTTGAGTTTGCATGTTCTCCCCGTGCTTGCATAGGTTTGCATGGACAGTCCAAAGACATTTACATTAGGTTAATTGTCTTTTTCAAATTGCCTCTAAGTGTGAGTGGGTATAGCGTGTGTGTGCGTGTTGCCTTGTGATGGTCTGGTGAGCTGTTCAGGGTGTAACCTGCCTTCACCCAGTGTCAGCTGAGATATGCTCCAGCCTCCACGCAACCCTAGTAGGATTAAGCGGTTCGGCAAATGATTCAATGAGAATAAATTAACAAGCGAATCTAAGAAACAAGTGACTGGCGGAGTGAACACACATGCACTGACGTTTCACTTGGCACCAGCTGGCATATATAATGTCATGTGACTCTCAAATTTTACTTTTAGTGGGAAAACTTGCTCTGTCTAACTTGATGACGAAATTGAATTTCTAATTATCTAAACAATGGCTTGCTAAACTGAATAACTTACTTGGACTGAGAGCGCACTCATGGACTGCGAACAGACAAACACACACAATTGCCTGAGGAATGAAAATTGGCACATCACAGTAACTACCATGTAGCTAACGGGAAAAGCAATGAATGAGTGAATTTAAGTAATAAATAATATTTGGGACAGTTTATTGTATAAGCACTTTGTGGTAAAATGTCGCCTTTTGAAATTAGTATTGTTTGTTTCATCACTGTGACAGGATTTTGAAGCTGTTTGTTAATGATCCTTGTGCATAATTTTACAGCAGACAGTCTATAAATGGCAGAAATAAAAGGGCAATGTTACTTAAAGTGCATCATTAATATTAAACTTAGATCTGCTGGTTTCCCTTTGGGTAAGTCTTTGGTTATTAAATGTGCAGTTTATGCCCTTAAATCAAATTGAATTGTTTTCGATGGTTAAGCAGCTCGGTTCAGTAAATAAAATGGAGGCTTAGTGCAGTTTCAGGCAGTATTCTTCATGGCTGGATGTATGTCTTTGCTCTAAACGCTACTTTATGAACATTAGCCCTTTCAAATGGCCATCAATTTGTGCTGATTGGCTCTAAGGAAGCTTTGTTTTAATGAAATTAGTCATAGACAATGTTAATTAGCCTCCCACTGAGCTCGGCATGACAGCAATAGGCAGGTCGATACTTCAGCCCAGACGGCAGAGAGGGAGTTAGATGATGCAGTCGACTCTTTGCTCACATGGACTGTATCATGACTGTCTGTGCTGAGATCGTCTCCACCACCTCATCTCATCTGTTCAAGAGATTACTGGAATCAGTGCACAGGAAGCACACAGAACAGAGATGCTGAAGAGAGTGTGAAGAGTGATTGTGCTTTACTATAGAGGAGTTCCGTTACACAATGCCACTCAGGAGTCAAGAGGAGTCATCTCAGGTTCACAGCCACATCACAGCACACACAGGGAATATGTTCATTATTCAGTGTTGAAATATTCAACCCACGGCAAAAGTCACTTCACTTATAGAATGGTCAGCCAAATAAACAAATAACTGATATGACACAAAACAATTTTTGTCTAATTTTTGTCAAAATGCCTCAAACAAATGAATTCATTTCAATTATTGAGACATTTTGGACACCGTGTTGGTTCTTTGACTGGGAACAGCCAACATATTTAATACATGTATTTTTTACATGCCGTGTTGGATTTCCTTATTGAAAGATTGTTTGCCATTGTTTCAATTGTCAGCTCTTGTGTTGACGCCGTTTCCGTTTTCAGTTAACCAAGTGCAACAGCTTGGTACAGTTTTTAAGCACTTAATTTTACACTTACAAATGGAAATTACTACAATCCATAATTTTGATTCAGCACTGTGTGGTTCATAAATTTTTTCATCTACTTGATCTGGGGAAAAAATGTGCTGTAAATTAGGATAATTAAATTTTATATAATATTTTTCATGAATGTGGGAGGCACGGTGGTGCAGTGGTTAGCATGTCTGCCTCACAGCACTGTTTCTGTGTGGAGTTTGCATGTTCTTCCAGGTTTCCTCCGGGTACTCTGGTTTCCTACCACATTACAAAAAAATGCCCAGTAGGCTAAATGGTTGTTCCAAATCACCTCTGGATGTGAGTGTGAGTATGAATGGTTGTATGTGTGTTGGCCCTGGGATGATCGTGAAAGCGGCGTGGCCCGAAAAAGAAGAAGATGACCAAGGCGCGACCCAGAACCTTGTTGCTGTGAGGCGGATCTGCTAATCTCTATGCCACTGTGCTACTCTGCTGTGAAACAATCATTTTTAACAAAATATCATGTAACTAAATATCATAGTTGAAATCTCAAACAAAAGAAGAACACACAATGTTAATATGGAGCTCTGAATCAATCGCTCAGCTTAGGCTTCATCGTTCTCCATCCACAGGCATCCAAGGGAGAATGATTGCATCTTACAAATAAACAGTTCAAATGTGTTCACACGTGACAAAAACATTGCTGCCAGTAATTAGGGCCTCCTATAGCTTTACAATATGTCTAGCTGTCATTCAGAAAGCAATGCTAATTTCCTTTAGAACATTTAAGGAGGCATTTTCAGTGTTCATTCAGGATTCTGTAGATTTATCAGGCCCTTAACAGAAAACTGCTCCCCCAATCATCGTAAGAAAACAATCCAGATCTTAACAATGTCCCAGTTTGGTTGTGATCAAAATTAGATGTGCTGTGTTGAGTGGGAGGGGCATACACTCTGTCACTTGTCAGAGCAACAGTCATTAGACGCAGTCTTCTGTGAGTGCTAGGATGTGAAAGAGGGTAAATAGCTCTTTGCTGTGTGGTGCACCGGATATGATTCATGCAGGTAGTTGGCGAGCATCATGTCCCAAACTAACACATTATCCTTCACCCTGCTTTCGGATTTTAGCTCTCATACAGTAGTGTGTAAAGGCAATACCTGAAGCTCACCATCTTCTCCATCTCTCTGTTTCATTTGGCTCAGCGGTTGAACGACTGTGGTGCATGTACTCAGAAGCATTACATTTCAGTGCATTATTTTTCAGGTACAAGACAGTAAAGGTTTATTGCACTAACATGTACAATTCTGTAGTTTCTGTTCAATGAAATGATGACGGTGGATGTGAGGATAGACGGATTGATAAATTGATGAAAGGATGGATGGGTATTGGAGAGGATGGATTGATGACAGGATGGATAGATAAAAGAAT
Organism: Neosilurus hyrtlii; assembly: GCA_028564935.1. Taxonomy (NCBI): domain Eukaryota; kingdom Metazoa; phylum Chordata; class Actinopteri; order Siluriformes; family Plotosidae; genus Neosilurus; species Neosilurus hyrtlii. Next base: position 21,566,574 of record JAOUQZ010000047.1, on the reverse strand, counting down.
GGTTGATACAGTGGATGGATGGTTGAGTGGATGATGAACGGACGGATGCGATACCACCCTATAATCTTGACGTAGCGACAAACAATACTGGTTGTGTGTGTGTCCATCCAGGTATGAGCGGTCTGCCCCTGCAGTCAACCTCTATCCATAAGCTGCGTCCTCACCGGCCGTTGGGTCGAACCCAGTCAGCACCGCTGCCCCAGAACACACAGGCCCTGCAGCAGCTCGTAGTTCAGCAGCAGCACCAGCAGTTCCTGGTCAAACAGAAACAGCACTTTCAACAGCAGCAGCTCCACATCAGCAAGGTACACACCCTCCATTTCTCCTTCCTTTTAGCCATTTTTTCCCATTCTCTCTTCCTCTCTTCTTTGCTCTCTTCCTGTAGTTTCCTTGTCACTATGGCAACCAGGAGGATGCACCTACCATATGGGGTGACACAGGAAGCTTACCACGTGTCTGTGTGTGTGTGTGTGGGTGGGTTGGTGGTGTGTGGGTGTGAGCTGCGCTCTTAATGCAATGTCATGAGATGAGTGTGTGGGCATAGAGAATTACTACAGCGACACCCCCCCCCCCTCCCCAAAAAAAAAAAAATTTCCATTCTTTCTCTTTTCCCGGTCGCTCTTTCACTACCTTTCTTTCGTCACTCCCTGTCCCACTTTTCTTTTTCTTTCTTTTCCTCTCTCTTCATTACCTGTCCTTGTGTATCGCTCCCTTTTTTACCTCCCTTTCTATCGTTTCATTTCTGTGTTCTCTGTACGTTGTTTCTCTTTTCCCTCTTCTTTATTTTCTCTTACCCTTTCACTTTGTCCTTCTTTTTCACTATCCTTCTCTTTTTCTCTGTTCCCTATAACTCTTCCTCTTAATTACATCTTCTTGCCTTTCTTTATTACTCAGTCCTTCTTTCACTATTTTTATACTGTTTTCCCTCTATCCCTCTTATATGCATCATCCTTCTCTCACCTTTCTACCCTTTCCCTTTTTTTCTCTCATTCTCTGCCACAGTTTTCTGTCTATTTCTTATTGTCGTTTTCCTTCTTTGCAGTTCGTTCGTTTGTTCTCTCTCTCTCTCTCTCTCTCTCTCTCTCTCTATCTCTCTCTCTCTCTATCTCCCTCAGAATTCATGCATTTCAAATAACAGCTGTTACAAAGCATTAAGTAGACTAAATGGGAAAAATAATAGCCCCATCCTCCCTTCGTTGTGTTGTGTTTGTTGTATATCTGGCGCAGTGTATGATCTGGAGAGGTCTGTGTTGTTATCACTGCTTAGCTTCAGGATCTGCACACACACACACTCTCACACACACACACACAAGCTGGAGAAGTGGCTTTTGTAAGTAGGCCGATCTCCCAGGATGAGGAGAAACCTTCACCAAAGTGCTCTCTTCCTGGAAGTGTCGCTGTTTGCCGCTTGCTCTCCAAACTTTACAGGAATGTAATACGTCTACGGCATTTCCCGTATTTATGTGCACAGTTAGCAACTGCTGCAGGAAGCCTATGTGTACCATGTGAGCATGTGAAGCGCTTACAGCTTGTATTGTCCCCCAACTGTGTTTTCTGCATCTGAATCTGGTGTGTTTAGTTTGCACTTTGTTCTATACGTATTAAACATTCAGTATATGAGGTGTCTCTGAAGTACTCTGTGTATGCGTTGGCGGTTTTTGTAACTGCCCATGATCTTATGTTTGTGGCTGGCTGCATTTAATCTTTTATTGGATCTGTTCAGCTTTTTTTGTGCAGTCTTTCTACTTTTTCTTCACATTGTGCAGCTTAATCACTGCTTACACAGCCATTCAGTCTCAGTGAATTTCCACTTTAAGTGAGTAAGAATGTGAAAAGAGCAGCAGAGAGAGAGGGGGGGTGTGGATAGGGGTGCGGAAAGAAAGAAAATTGAAAAAAAGCAAAGTTTGTTTGGAGAACTGAGGACAGAGATGCGGCATTGCCAAGCACTCTGACGTCAAAGATGTTCCCTTGGCTCAGAGCCACAGTGCTGTTCTGTTGCCAGCGTTGGCTCCAGTTCCCATGTTTGTGTGTGTGTGTGTGTGTGTGTGTGTGTGTGTGTGTGTGTGTGTGTGTGTGTGTGTGATATTGCCGTGGCGATAGGGCAGGAGGCAGTTTCTCCAGAAAGCAGACAGATTCGAGGGTGGAGTTCCAGCAGCCATAAAGAACAAAAGCCTTGTCCGTTTCTTCCCCGTCATGTCCCCGTCCTCCCCTCCCCTCCTTCACTCTTCACTCTGCACTCTGTGTCATGACATGCCCTTGTTTCAGTTTCTCAGCACAGGACTTGTGTGTTTATTGGGAGCTCATATTGCTGGCCTGTGTGTGTGTAAGACGTTTCTCATGGTTTTGTGTCTGAAGCTCCTGTGGCGAGTTTCACCTTTTTGGTCTGCGGTAACAGATCCTGCGCTGGTCCTGGAGTGAGTGCTGACGGCTGTCGGAGCATGCTGACTCTTCAGACTTCAGCACTGTTTGCTTCTCTCTATAGTTATTTCTCTGTAGTTGCTTCTCTGTATATAACACAGTGTGAGTGATATGGACAGAACCATCAAACCTTCTGTGGGGCCAGTCCTTAACTTCACACGTGTCCTGTCTCAATAGTCAGTCACTTTAGATAAAAGCATCAGCCATGTATGTAAATGGAATTGTGATTAGATAGCCCATGGCATCTTGTGGAAAGCATGTGTTTTGGCCTAACAATCATAAATTGGCGGTTATGCAGTAGAAGAGACCTAGCACCCCACTTTAGCTGAACTTTTGTGACAATCGATAAGCCAGTCTCTGCGTTCCACTAAAGCAGTGTGGGTAGCCATCAATAAGTTCCTTTCTAGGCTTTTAGGTGCTTTAGCAAAACTTTTATGCATAAAAAGCACAAATGAAACAATTTAATCACTGATAGTCTATCTGTGTGCATATCATCCACTGTGATACTGCAGCGATAAGTAAAGGGTTATACAGTATCAGATTATGTGCAGCCAAGTCCATAAATATTTGGACACGGATAAAGTCCTTGTTATATTTAGCTCACTACTACAGAATCTTGGAGCTGTGCAGGATTCAGCTTCAATTTGTAGGCATTTACATTCAAATTAGGTGACTGGTGTATTACATTTATGGCATTTGGCAGACACCCTTAGCCAGAGCTTACAATTACATTACATTATATTCATCCTTTTTTTCTTTATACAACTCAGCAGTTCAGCATTATTGGCCTTTCTCAGGTGGCCAGTAGTGGCAGCTTGGTGGTACTGGGGCTTGAACCCCTGACCTTGAATCAGTAACCCAGAGTCTTAGCCATTGAGCCACCCCTTACAACTGTATTAATTACTGCACTTATTATATTTAATTCTACCCTTTTTTAAAGAGATATTCATCTAAATTCTTCAGGAACCCAATGGATGGTGTTTCATAGTGCAGATGGACAATGATTCGAGGTGCACTCTGAAAGCAACCCAGGACCAAGACCTGGAAGTGCATTGGTTAACTGAATCTACTTGAGCATGTATTTCAGTTCCTGACAGCAAAACACCTGAAGAGCAAGCAGGAACTAAAAACAGCTGCAGAAGAATTCTGGCAGAGCATCACCAGAGTTCCAGACTTAAGGCAGCTATTGACTGCAAAGGGTTTACAACTGAGTAATAAAAATGAAAATTGTTGATTGATGGTTTGTACTTTTTTTATCCCCTCGGCATACAATGCGTGGAAATATAGACATCAGTATGTCTGTCTGTGCATCCGTCTGTAATTATTTAAATTCTGGAACTCCGAAAGTGTTTAAGAGTTCATCAAACCTGGAAGTTACTTCTATTTTCTGACATTTGAAGGTCAGGGGATGTGCCGTCATCTGATGAAACCATACCCCATTACCCCCCAACTCTCTCTCTCTCTCTCTCTCTCTCCCTCTCTCTCTCTCTCTCACACACACACACACACACACACACACACACACACACACACCCTACCCATTCAGTATTTGTTTGACTTTCATTTTTGTAGATTATGGCCACTAAGCCAAACGAGCCGGGCAGGCAGCATGAGAGCCACCCGGAGGAGACTGAGGAGGAGCTGAGGGAGCATCAGGACCTGAACGATCTGGCTGAAGGTCTGCCACGTGGAGTAACCATTAAACAGGAGCCTCCTGATCAACTGGAGGAGGAGCTACAGCAGCGAGAGAGACAGGCAGAGCATGAGCTCATCTTCAGACAGGTTAGCCACTTGGGAGAGGTGCAGGTGGAAGACTATTCCACAAAAAATTTTAATGTTACTTTATCGTTATAATTATTCATAGTTAAGATGTACCGAGACATTAGTGATTAAATTTCATCTCGCTTGGCTTTTGGCATGTGAATATTGTACTGTGCTGTAGATCAGTTTTTGGCTCAGGCTTAAAAATAACTTTGACACCCACACAGTCACGAATGAACTTACAGACGTGCATGCACACACCACCGTGTCTCAGAACGCCCCCGCTCCACTGAGGCTACTAGCTTTAACCGTGTATTTCACTCAGCAGGAGTGAGCTGAGGTTTAGGAGCCATGAAGTGTTGTTCTGCATTATTTCTCTGTCTACAGCCCAACACACACACACTCACACACACACAATGATTTACACAGCCTTTCAACTTCGTGAAAGAACAGGGAGGCATTCTGGGTAATGTAGCATCTATATGCCAAAATTATTCAGGCTTGGTGCACAGGTCTGGAAAGTAGCAGAAAGTTTTTGAGATTAGATTAAATTAGAGTAGATTACATTACATTAGATTCATCTTCTCAATGAAAGTACAAGTACTCTAATAATAAAATTAAGTTAAGCATCCAATCCAAGTACAAAAAGCAGCATAATTGAAGTGCACGATACATGCATATTTAATTTTTTTTTAAATTGTATCTAAATAAAATACACACACACACACACACACACACACACACACACACACACACACACACACACACACACACACACACACACA
>JAOUQZ010000047.1:21539381-21552831 GCA_028564935.1 Neosilurus hyrtlii | reverse complement strand
TTATTTATTTATTTATTTATTTATTTATTTATTTATTTATTTATTTATTTATTTATTTATTTATTTATTTATTTATTACAGGTATCTACCAATTTCCTATCCTCATCCCGTCTCTAGTTCTAAAAAAATGTATTGAAAATCATGGTCATGGTAATCACATGTACACGTCACACGTACTGGATAGAGACAAACCTAAGATAGATAAACTCTAGTCATCTAAAGTTCCTTGTGGCTCCTCTCCAAAAATGTCCTTGTTTAATAATTATTAATGAGTACTGGCTGTTGGATGTGAGTACTGACGTAACCAAGGTGTGTATCTGGTGTGGTGTGGCAGGGTAGGGTGGGGAAATAGGTTAACCCCCATCAGTGCTGTTTGCTGGGTGATGAATAGCAGGCAGGCCTGGCAGGCTGTTGCAGTAGACCCGGTGCAGCTTGGTGAGAAACAGAAGGTCTCTGGACTCTTTTATGGAAATGGAACAAAATTGTTGTCTTCCTGCGTCTCCACAGCTAGCCTCCGCTCTGAAAATTAGCCTGTCAGAGTCGGGAGAGACTGCCTTTCTTCATTCCAACACCCCCCTCCCCCCACCTCCCATCTACCCCACCCCAAATCTCTGTCCATTAAGAGGCGCTTTTACCTCTTTTTCTCTTTTTCCTCTCTCACACTATTTTGTTGCCTGTGTGTACTCAGACATGCACATAATACACAGCTCTCTGCTTTCAACTCGGTCTCATCTGTCACTATACCCTCCACTTTCTATGTTGCTATTGCTTATACATATATCTATTTATCTATTTCCCTTTATTCAGCTACTCTAGTTCCCTTGACCTTGCACACTTTCTGCTCTGCTACATATACATATATATGTTTATACACACACACACACACACACACACACACACACACAATTTTTTTTTCCACAACTGTAAATTCACCACAGGCTTGTAATTCGTGACAGAGTCATTCTTGGCCCAGCTTAAAAGGCTCCTTTTTTTACGCTGCCCTTGAGTACTCATTCCATTGCAAACGAAATTCATAAATTGCGAATATGTATGCACAAAAGGAGCCCTAGGGATTTACCCTGTGAACCCTGAGCCTCTTGGTTCACAGCTTGTCCCCCGCTCTGAGATTTCAACACACAACATGAGGAGAACATTGTTCCCTGTACACACAAAACCAGCATCGTACATGCTGAAATAAGCATATTCACCCTCTCTCTGTGCTTTAGTGTGAAAAGTTAAAGCTAAATAAGGTGGCTGATGTAATGGAAGGTTGTCTTTGCCTGCGGTTGGTTGTAATGTTGCTTTGCGTCGAGGACACCTGCTCAAAAGCTGACTCCAAATGAACATGAACGAGTCCCTGGGTTTTTTAAGTTGGAGGTGCATTTTGTATGTGCACGTGTTCGATCCTGTATATTGTGTGTGTATGTTATGGGAAGGGGGGTGTTATATTGCGGGGGTCATGGGCCAGGGCCAGGCTGGAATAATTGCAGGCCATAGGACAGGCGTGTGTTGGAATAATGAGTAGTGACTGATGAATGAGTGTTCTCTGTGTCTACACTTGGATGACACACACATATATACACACGCAGTCCTCCAGATTTTTTCCCGCTAATGTTTATCCTGCATTGCACTGAATAAATGCCCCTCTCACCTGCCATGTTCTCTTGCGTCCCACTTTCAGACTGTCAGGAAAAGTGTCGGGTTTTCGCACCGTTCAATCCTGGGACTTTTTCACATTTGTTGTTAATGTTTGATTTTCAGACTTGCGGCTTTTAAGCGATTATTTAGCACAATATTCGCATTGCTGTCTACATCCGTGGAATTTGCCGTTCCCATGCATCACCAAGTAATTCTGTGCTTTACTTCAAATAAATACTCCATTTTCCCAACATCTTTTATTTTAAATACCCACCACAACTCCAAGCTAATGTTTTATAACACCTACCTTTCCACTGAATTGGGAATTTCCATCATCTCAGTGATCAGACTCACGATCTGGGACTCGTGAACTGTCTTAATTTTAAGTGACCATCATTCCCTTCCTTCCTCCCTCATATTTCACAAGCACACAGCTGTAGGCGATGACAGATGCTGCAGTGCCAACACATCTAAACACAACACCATGCCATGGCGACCACGTCCCCGCCAGCTGCTGTGCTCTTTATTAATACCTTTGGATATAAAGATTTCACTTTCAGCCAAGGCAGAAAACTCACCAAATGTAATGAACTGTTGTAATAGTTACAATAAAGGAGGCTGGTTCGACCACACCCACCTTTATCAGGCACTGAAAGTACACCCGAGTGAGTCAGTTCAGATTTAGTCCTCTAAATCAGTAACCTGCAAATCAAATTACCTTGAATATAAATAATTTATCCCGTTTTGTGAATCGTTTCGAATCATCACAGCATGTACTGACACATCCATAATACACCATAAACTGGTGATCTATTGGGCTTTACAGCCCTAAATTAAATAACCCCTCTGTACACCTGTGAACCAGAAAAGCATCTCTAAGCATGCAGTGTGTTAAACCTTTTTGGGGATGTTAAGACAGACAAGAGGAATCTGTTTATCTTGAATTTCTCAGTTTGCTTTTTAAGCACTAAAGCCGTCTAGCAGGTGTCGAGGGGTAAAGCTGGTGTTTACACTTTGCAGTGTGTAAGCAAGGCCTGACTTCTATTGTTGTGTGTGAATATTAATCAGCAGTATTTACCAAGCAAATATCACACCTCACTTTTCTGTGCTGTAGCATCCAGTGTGCTTTTTTCCTCCGTCTCTGATTGTTTAAGTAGTAATATGCTCTAAAAGGCTGCTTAGCTTAACGCGTGTATCCCTCATGGAAATAGTCCCTTTATTTTTATAGAATGACTTTTCTTGAACTAAGAGTTTTAAACCTGTTCCAGCTTGACAGTACCCCTGGACACTAAGGGAGGTCCATTAAGACACGATTTGCCAAACATGGCTTTGGAAGACTCAAATGGTCTGCACAAATACCTGACCCCAATCCCCCTCAGCACCCTTGTGATGAATTGAAATGCCAACTATACGGTGTTGATGTTTATGCCAACTTTGTTTGTGCAGGTGGACAGTGACACTATCTGGAACGAGGTCCACTCATCTAGCGCGGCTCGTCTGGCCGTCGGTTCTGTAGTGGAGCTGGTGTTTAAAGTGGCGTCTGGAGAGCTTAAGGTAATGTCTTCACTTTCTTTAATGCTTACATTTATTTTTATAGTCCATATTTGAATGAATACACCTGCACATGCTCTCCAGGGTTACATAAAATAATTTTTTTTTTTTTGTATTTCTTCTTCTTCTATCTTCATTGTACTGAAGATCCTCATTGCATGGAAAAGGGTTGAATGTTAGACATCTGTAAAACTCAGCTCTCTCGAAAACAGCAGTTTCTGATGCTCGCGTTTCTGCGGTGAAAGTGCGAACAGATAGAACTAGATCTGGGAGCCAGCTAGCTACAATGTAATCTGCAGGCTGCTTCGTGGAGCGGCTGGCTCTAGATGCTTAGCTGGTCATATAGAAGAGATAACTGGCTATGGAAAAACATGGCTGGCCATTGGTGGCTAAGGTTAAAAACATATAAAGGATTTATAATTTGTATGCATATACAAAATTATAATCAGAGCATTTATTTATACATTATTTGTGATTTGTCTGTAGTAACAATTTTCTGTCCAATAGTCACATGCACGCACACACAAACATGATGCAGGATTGTATACACATACTTACAATTATTCAGATTTGTTAAAGTTTTTTTTTAACAACAGTTTGGATGCTTAGAGCTTAGAACAAACCAGGTGTGTGAAGTTTCCTGATATAAATGACAGATGTAGTAATACATTTTTGTTATCTGTGCGGTAGCTAAAATGCTATAAGTTGTATAGTTTCAGCAGTTAGCATATTACAAAAGATTAGATATAGCATCAATAGCTAGGCTGTAGTAAATGGCTTCATATTAGACTCTGAATGTTAGGGGGAAATTTAAGAATGACTGTGCAATGTAGATATTTAACCAAATTCTTGATAGTTTTAAATACATTTGGAAGAAACTTACCAGCTTTAAAGTTATTGAAATGTTCATGCACCATAGCAAGACTATCTGCTTGCATTAATGCACAAAGGTATTTAAAGGGCCGGCGGCATAGATTATACACACAAGACGAGTCGTTGAAACAGCATTTATCACCCATCAGAATGGCGGATTTTAGTCTTTAAAGGCACGTCATGCGAGGGTCTTGTCCAGTCTTGTGTGTGTGTGTGTGTGTGTGTGTGTGTGTGTGTGTGTGTGTGTGTGTGTGTGTGTGTGTGTGTGTATATATATATATGATCGGTGGCTATGTCAGCAAGTTTATATAGGAAGCAATAATATTCTAAAGGATTTTATCATTAGTGGCTGGCTTTTCCAACAAATAAGAGATAATAGGCCCTATTATAAAACAACAAGTATATGACATTATATATGCCAGTTGGTGCCACATGAAAGATCAGTGAGTGCGCGTGTTTGCTACACCAGTCATAGCTAACCTTCTACCCAAGTCTCAACCTTTCTTTCCTGTATAAAGTCTCCCTGTTTTCTACCTAATAGCTGCTGCTGTAATCTTAAAGACTGCACAGGATTATGAGTGTATTATTCACAGTGTACTCATCCTGAACATCCTTATACACACTTACACATGAGGGACTGACTTATTAGTGTAGGGTGGTAAGAGAGTAGTGGTTTTATTAAAATCTTTGTATATTTAATTCCTGCTTACTGAGTTGTTCTTTTCTTTGAATCCCAAGAAATGGAGCATTGAATTTAAGATCAGTGCGTACGAAACATCACAGTCTGTAAGACAGAGACAGAAGTTTCAGCCAGCTTGGTGTGGAACTTCATCCTGTCTGTAGAGGGATAAAGTTAGAGGCTCTGTAATGCTCCAGTATATTTTAAATATATTTTTTTCCACGTTACACAACACATACCAACATTTCTGCTGCTTCTTCATATTACATACATCTCATTTCACACCCCTCCTTCTCACTCAGCAACGACACGTACTCCTACACCTCACTCCTCCCTGCTCACTCAACACACCAGTATGTAAGCAAGCACTTACTAGAATAATAGTAATTATTTTTTTTATATTAATTCCAATTCCCTCCTACTATTTTACTATTTTACTTTGTCTATTCCTATTTTTAAGTGCCAAGATTGAAAGGTATAGCTTAAACATTAAATATTATTAAAAAAAATAAACCAAACAATTATTAGGAGCCAGTATCAATATTGACTAAAGGGGCATTAATCAAGTGCAAGGTACCTCTGCAATACAGCATGGATCATATAGCAAATGCTCCCTATGTGGATACTGGTTTTTATTACCCATGTGCCCCACTTCCAGTATGTTGTGTAGTATGTGGATGTGACCATATTAGCAAAGGAAAGAAAGAAACTCTTATTTAATGCCTTACAAGAAGGCTGGGGTTTGGCTTTTCAAGGTCAAAAGTAATTATCTAATTTGAAACTCCATATATGGTTATTAGTTTCACATAGTAACGGCATGCCTATTGGCACTCATTTTGGGGGGCCTGACCACTTGTTTCCATGCTAAAGTTTTTCATGTTAAGCCACTCTTCAACCCATGATTTAGCTGAGTAATTTATGACTTTGTGTTAACTGTATATTCTCACTTTATGCATTATATCTTAGGAGTGTTTGAAATTCAGCCACTACCAAAAAAAAAATGTATGGCAAATATTCTTTGAATTTTTTTCAAAGGCATTTATTCTAAAAGTTTCATATGATGATAGAAGTAACACATGAGAGCTTTAATATTTCTATTTTTATATCACCTGCAGAAAAATAGATTAGTTGGGCCACCAGAGAAATCAAAGCTTCAGTATGTTAGTAGTACATCAGTAAGTTAGTAGTTGCCAAGATATAATGAAGTATCTTGAGCTAGTTTGTTAGGTGCATTAATACAGACTAGGAGAAATGGATAGATGTATGATCATTAGCCATCTGATTTATACTGTAGCATATTACTAAAAAAGTCATCATTATATGAAAAAAGTTAACTGTGAGGTATTTGTTACTAACGGCAAGTGAACGGTATAACTGCTTTGCAGTGCAATTTAATAATTTGTACAGATTAATCCACATACGAATATTTTCCATGCTGGAAAATGATTAGAATTCATAATACTCAGTACGGTGATGAAAAGCAAACATGAGTAGTGCAGCTGGTGGGATTCAGAGTGAGTAGGTCGGACTGTAGTTATAATGTAAAGCGGGTTTAAAAATACAGTGAGGTCCAAAATTATGGCACCTCATTACTCACTCATTCATTTGTCAAATTGCTTAATCCTATTAGGGTCACGGGGAGGCCCGGAGCCTATCTCCTCTGACACTGGGCAAAGGCAGGGTACATCCACTACAGCTTGCCAAACCATCACAGGGCCAACACACACACACAGCCATTCACGTTCACATTCACACTCAAGCCTAGGGTCAGTTTGGAGCAGTCACTTGCATAACAGCCTAATGTGCATGCTTTTGGAATGTGGGAGGAAACTGGAGCACCCAGGGGAACCCCATGCAAGCACAGGGAGAACATGCAAATTCCAGACAGAAACGCCCAAGCATGAGATTCAGACCCAGGACCTTCTTGCTGTGAGTGTGCTAACTACACCACCGTGCCGCCCACATCAAATTGAAAAAATCTGAATTGCTGCTTCTATTTGTTCATTTTATATATTAGCATTCACTAATATAATAAATCACTCACTTTCCTAAATATATAATATCTACATGTTTACAGAACAGATTCTTTCTGTCTTAGTGTGATTTGTCGGTTTCCTTCTGGGGGGAAAAAAGACTTAATGTGGTGTTAATTTTTGCTGTTCTCAGTGTTTGTGTAGCTGAATCATGTGTGAGATCAGCTGGTATCTGGGCATCCTTTCAGCCTAATCTCAACCAAATGCAGACGCTAGTGAGTGTAACGGCATCATTAGTGAGACATTAGATCTCGGTCCACACTCTCATCGCATATAATCCTGTCCGCCAATCATCCCACGCTAAAATAAAGTGCAGCACATCAGCTGCAGCTCAGCTCAGCCCAGTGCATTCAGATCACACCACTGAGAACTGAGACAGCCTAAGCCCCTCTCTCGTTCTAAATTAATATTCCCTAGAGTGAGCAAAGAAAACAGTGCAGCACAGCTGCTTCAACATCATTAGGATGGGAAGTCCCTGTGCTCAGAGTCTTCACTCATCTAAGCACGGTGACTGTGTTATCACTTCCACTTGTCCTTTGGGTCAGCTGCAGTGTGATCCTCCACTGACCCGTTCACCGCAAATGGAAAACGACTGAGCTTGGATCCACAGAAGTCTTTACTGTAGCGTAAGTGAATGTCATCCTGGGAGAGTGAATGAGCTATTAGTGTTCCTCTCCTCCTGTTAGGGTGTGGATGAGCCTGCATGCATGTGCACATATGTGGGCTGGTCTCTGCACAGTGTGTGGTGGTGTAGCTCATGCAGCTGTGTGTGTTGGTGTGTGATTACAGAACGGTTTCGCTGTGGTGCGGCCTCCAGGACATCATGCCGAAGAGAGCACCCCCATGTGAGTACCACTCCCCTCACATCACCACACCGTTATACTAATACTGTTTCACATGTTTTGCATGTATCTGAAGTCAGGCTATCCATTATTAGTATATACAATCTGATTGGTCTGCTATCATAAATTATTATTATTATTGTTATTCGTAGTAGTTATTATTCCAGCTTCACTGGAAATAGCAGACACACTTAAGGTTTGTGGTCACTGATGCTGAAATTCTGGAAATTTTTTAAAATGCTGTCCCAGAAAACACAAAGAAAGCTTGTTTAGCTTGTAATGTTAAAAAGCACTTTTATTAAAACTGTGAACTGAGTTTCAAAAGATAAAGATACGAGTGTTCGATACAGTTCTGTATAGATTGCCTGCTTTAATTTGCTGTTTTATTTTAGAATAGTTCAAATTCAAATTTATTTGTCACATACAAATTATACACAGTACAATATGTAGTGAAATGCTTAGTACGACTATCCAGAATGTAAGAATAAACTATCAGGTAACAAGGAGAAAAACAAAAAAAAAGTAAAGGTCAGATAAATATAAAATCTATCTAAAAAGCAAAAGGATAGAAATAGAAAAATATTCATTCATTCATTCATCTTCTGAACCGCTTATTTCTACTTAGGGTCGCGGGGAGGCTGGCGCCCATCTCAGCCGACAGCTCGCCAGGCCATCACAGATAGGAAAATATATAGAATAAAATAAAGTATACATCTGAGAAAAATACCGGATACAAATATATATATGTACATATGTATATACATATACATACAAGGTTACAAGATGAACTTCAAACTGAAATACAAGATACAGGAAAAAAGAGTTAAACAAGTGTTTAAGGAAATGTTTTTTTTGTGAAAAGGACCTAGCTTTGAGCTCAACCAAATAACACTCGTTTTCCTTCACTCACTCACTCACTCACTCACTCACTCATTCTCTTCATCCTGTCTGGGGCACAACAAAACTTCTTCACTCAACCCTGTCCCGCACTTTTGCCTGTGCTTTATTAGACCCGTCTCTTCCAGCTCCATCACTGTCCTCCACCTGGATTTCTGTCACAAGCAGACCGAAATTCACTGAATCCACTTAAGCGCTCAAGTCATTGTTAAAAGAATTAGGCAGGTGTGGAGATATTCGACCAACAGTCTATGAAATTCCCCTGAGCTGTGAGAAGTAAGATGTGAGGTATAATCCATCCAAACTACATCAAACAGCCTGGAGGACCGGAGAAATCATGAAAACCAGCAGAAAGTTCCTCACAGACTGTTAAACCCAAATCCCTGTGACCGGTCAAGGGCTTTCTGAGCAGGGCAGAAAAATCAAAGGTGATTTAGCCACACAAAATCAAACAAGGAGGGCAGGACGGTGTTTGTACTTTGTCAGATTCTTCCTTGGATAGCAATACATCTGCACATGAGTCTTGGGACATATTTTATATTAATTTTATTCATTCATTCATTTTCTTGCTGTGAGGCGGACGTGCTAACCACTGCGCCACTGTATTTAATTTTTATTTGGATGTGTCCTCGTATTAACCTATTCCATTGCACTGTGAAACAATTAACATTTATTCCACAATTCTTGATTTAGATATGCAACGATGGCTGGTGAGGCTCTGCGTATCCTATCTAACGAGAGGGAGTGGAATACTGTTTTAGTCTATTACCAATCACTGGATTGTGAGAAATAAAGCATTTTTTAAATTAAATTTTAATTAAATTCGTGGAAAAAAATAAAGCCACGTAGTCTCACCAATAAATACTTAAATGATGAGCCAGTTAGCCGAGCACAGAGTCACACCGCACTTCCAGTTGCTGCACCGGTTACAATGTTTCGTGTTTTTATTCATCAGCCTAAAGTATGCCACATGTCTGTGGCACTCTAACTCTGTCCTTCAGCTCACTCTCCACCTGTGAATCCTTTTTACAGCCCACGTCCTGCGTCTACAAAAAAAACGCCTGCAACCCAGAATACACGCCGTATTTGATTCACTTCCAACAGTTCGCTTTCTTGCTGCAGTAGACCCACAGTCGAGTTAAACTGGAAGCGAGTCGAGAGGATCTTGCAGCAGTTGTTTTGGTCCGATTCCGAGTTCCAAATCTAAACAAACTGCACAGAGGGAGAAAACAGACCAGGGTTCGATTCTAACCGACTAAACTCTGCATATTTGAAAGCATACCCCGATACAGCATGATGCAACTTACACACTGAAATATAAATTAATCTCAGCTTAGAGGTGGACATCCTGGCCAAGTGTGCAGACTTCCCCATCCCACAAGCCTGGCTGCTCTAAAAGACTTTAGCAGTGAAATGATCACAACCCTCATATTATACTGACTCGCTCGCTACTTAGGAGAGCGTACTGACTCTGTTTCAGTGCCAAATTAAGATTTTCAGTGGTTTGTTTGTGTCTATATAGGTGCCTGTCTATCTTTGATTGTGTCTGATTGTTTGCGTGTCTGAATGTGTTTGTGTCTGTGTGAGCATGTATAAGTGTCTTGTTTGTGTGTGAGGGAGAGAGAGAGAGAGAGACTGTCTGAGGGAGTGTGTGTGTGTGTGTGAGAGAGAGAGAGAGAGAGAGAGAGAGATAGACTGCGTGTCTGTCTGTGTGCGTGTGTGTGTCCACGCATGTGTGCATATGTCTGTCTGTCTTTTTTTTTTTTTTTTTACTTTGCTATACTGTATTTATCCCACAAAAAAATTAATGCTTCTGCATTTAACCCATCCAAAGTGAGCACACACATACAGTGTGCCCACACACTGGGGTGCCGGGAGAGCAGTTGGGGGTTAGGTGCATCGCTCAACGGCACTTCAGCCATGAAGGTCGAGGAAGGGAAGGTGCAGCTCACTCCCCCACTGCCACACATTCTTTTCTCCTTGTTCGGAAGTGTGTGTGTGTGTGTGTGTGTGTGTGTGTGTGTGTGTGTGTCTGTCTGTCTGTCTGTCTGTCTGTTTGAGTATGTGTCTGTGTGTATGTCTGTCTGTGTGTGTGCCTCTGACTGAGTGTGTATCTGTCTGTGTGCGAGTGAGTGAGTGTGTGTGTTTGTTAAATACCTGCACAGTAAGTGATCCGTATTACAACTTCCCTCTTTGTTTTACAGAAAAGCCTTTTCACCAAACCGGCCTCATTACATAAAGGTTAAGTGAAATTATTGTTCCACTGAGGCTTTAGGGAAAGGTTAAATCAGATGGCTGTTGCAAAACTGTGGTGAGTGTGCCAGGCTTTGTGGAGAGAGAGTGTGTGTGTGTGTATCATTGTGTATGGGCTATAGGCCAGGCCAGAGCACTATTCTCTCCACTCGGAAGTATAGCCAGAGCTCTGTGGGTGAATTGTCATTAGTGAAATGGGAGAATCCACTTGACCAAGGGGTCCACTTTACACAGGATTACACACGCCACGCTACACTGCTCCCTGTTCACACTATGCTCCCTTACTCATCTATCTCTCTTCTCGATTTTTCTCTTTTTAATAACAGGGGATTCTGTT
The DNA here is from genome assembly GCA_028564935.1 of Neosilurus hyrtlii. Classification (NCBI taxonomy): domain Eukaryota; kingdom Metazoa; phylum Chordata; class Actinopteri; order Siluriformes; family Plotosidae; genus Neosilurus; species Neosilurus hyrtlii. The sequence continues at coordinate 21,541,728 of JAOUQZ010000047.1, read as the reverse complement.
ATTTCAACTCGGTGGCCATCGCAGCCAAACTCCTGCAGCAGCGACTGAACGTCAGCAAGATTTTGATAGTTGACTGGGTGAGTGTTTCTTAGTTGTCTGACTCATAAAAGAAGACTGTGGTTCCAAACCCTGGTCCTGGAGCATCTTTTTTTTTACATGGTAGTTCTGTTATCTGCTCTAATACACACGTCTACTCCGGACCTGTTGATTACCATCTTAGTTGAATCAGGTGTGTCTGGAAAAGTGGAAATGACCGAAAACTGGTATTGGACATGCTGCATTGCTTCTTTAAAACTCTCAGTGGTCTAATGAATGTATTAAATGAATTGATGTTACAGCCCTGTTGAGTTCTCAATTCTGATTGGTCAGAAGGTGTTGATTGTGTTTCCATAACAGCAGTCCTTCTAATCACACTGTTAGACCTCTCAGTGTGTATAGAGGGAAGCTTTATACTTTAGAGAATATGGTCCACCTGAGTTTTAATGGCTGTTATGTGCATACATCTGTTTATGCTGTAAATTTTTGGCAGACAGAAAGAGTTTGCTGATGCGTCTACTGATCCTACTGTCTCTCAGAATCAGAAACCGTTTTCATGAGCCTCTCCATATCACCACTGATAGATTAATGTAGGTCGGTGAGCATCCCTCTCAGGCCTGTGATGGTATATGGTAGTGCGATGCTGGCCAGACTCGTCCAAGATCATTAAGGTCTCGGGATGCCTTTGAAACGCCGTTCATTTCCTCTTGTCTGTCACGCAGCACTTCTGCTGGAGCAGTCCATGCCATCACACAGATCAAAGGACACAGGATGAGACACACAAAGCCATTAAACATTATTGTACTGACTCAGAATAGAATGTTTATACCGTTTTAATGTTACATGTGACACACAATGTCTTTTCCAGTATAGCATCTGATTTTGACATTGTGTAAATGATGGCGACATGTTTATGCAGTTTGCCACGTGATGCACAGTGTGTATGTGGGTTTTTTTTCCTGTTCTTAGAATATTTCTATAATTACATCAGTAAACATTACATAATTACACCAGGCTCTTTTTTTTAGGATGTTCACCATGGAAATGGTACCCAGCAGGCTTTCTACAGTGACCCCAATGTACTGTATCTGTCTCTGCATCGTTATGACGACGGAAATTTCTTTCCTGGCAGCGGCGCTCCTGATGAGGTCAGAACCACAGACGCAGCTGAGACACCAACTCATCATGTCTCACAGACTGAGAAAAAAATATATAACGCTTCTCTCCATTTTCATTTTCCTCCATGCACACACACAGGTTTACACACACTAGTCTTAGATCAGCCGTGTATAAAGTAAATGTGCAACAGTATGTTGTTCTCGCATCATAGCAGTCCTGGAGGAGTTGAATATTAATGATCGGACATTGTCTGCTGTTGTGCTTTATTGTGTAAATGGAAATGAGTTCATAAAATGCCTTCATCTGACCACCTGCCACGAGAAACAACACACATTTCTGTTTGCAACTTGAATTAAAGGGTGGCATGGTGGTATAGTGGTTAGCACGTCTACCTCACAGCAAGAAGGTCCTTAGTTCACATGCTGGAGAACATCTTCTCCCTGTGGATTCTGGTTTCCTTCCACAATGCAAAAACATGCATCGTAGGCTAATCGGCTCTTCCAATTGCCCAAATTGCCCCTAGGTGTGAGTGTGAATGGTTGTGTGTGTGTGTGTGTGTGTGTGTGTGTGTGTGTGTTGGCCCTGTGATGTTCTGGCGACCTGTTCAGAGTGTACCCCACCTTCGCCTAGAGTCTGCTGAGATAGGCTCCAGCCTCCCCATGACCCTAATAGGATTAAGCAGTTCAGTGAATTAAATAATGAATGAATAAACTTGGATTTAAAACAAAGTGCTCAAGAAATTATTTTTAAAACATTTAGCAACTGCTTGTTGAATAAATGCAGGTTTTTCCTCATTACTAAGTGAGACAGTTGCTCATATTGTGACACTGGTACATTGCTGTCATTAAGCACAGGATTTATTCATCTTCATCTTTGTGTGTGGATGTACCAGGTGGGCTCAGGGCCTGGTGTTGGCTTCAACGTGAACATGGCATTTACGGGGGGCCTGGAGCCTCCAATGGGAGATGTGGAATATCTGGCAGCCTTCAGGTAAGCACCAGATTTATTCTAATACTGAATGATTAATTATTCAGATATTTATTTCCTCTGTAGTTTCAGTTTGACTGATTCATGCTGCGAGTAAATTAAATTAAACAACTTCTGTGATGGCCTGGTGTGCTATATATATATATATATATATATATATATATATATATATATATATATATATATATATATATATATATATATA
>JAOUQZ010000047.1:21517647-21527719 GCA_028564935.1 Neosilurus hyrtlii | reverse complement strand
AGAGACAGACAGACAGACATTTCAGCTTTCAGCATTCACACCGCAATTTCTTCAGAAATTGCACTCTCTAGTTTGTTTTTGCGTTTGTGCAAAAACTGGTGCATATTTGTTAAGGTTAAAGCATATGCAGTACAAGAGAGTGAGGAGCTGGCTGGGAGAATGGATATGATTTGAGTAATTTTTATGGAGCTTTTAATAGGATTATAAAAACTTCTTTTTTGCACCTCTCATTTGGCCATTAAATATTTTTTTGTGGACTTACTTTTTGGTTTGTATTATTGTGAAGCTTTTGTGGGAGGGTGACTCCAATAATCAATGAGACAAAAATGTACTGTATGCACTGATATCTTCTTTCATGATTTGGGAGATTTCTGGATTTTTTTTGTTATTGTTGTTCAACATGAGCCCTAGTTCCTCATTTGTTTCATTCCAGAGTTTTTGTTTGTTTGTTTATGAGACAATAAAACAATTGAAATCAGTGCAGTATTGATTTAAACCACTATGAGCGACAACAAGATTCAAGATTTATTTATTTGTTGTAGCATAACGTAGAGAAACAACAGGTTAATATAAGGTAGGTGGCATGGTGGTGTAGAGGTTAACGTGTCACAGCAAGAAGGTCCTGAGTTCGATTCCCGGGCTCGGGGGTTTCTGTGTGGCGTTTGCATGTTTTCTCCGTGTTGCCGTGGGTTTCCACATACTCGGGTTTTCGCCCACATTCCAAAGACATGCACATTAGGCTAACTGGCTGCTCCAAATTGCCCTTAGCTGTGGATGTGAGTGTGAATGGTTGTATGTGTGTTGGCCCTGCAGTGGCCTGGCGAGCTGTTCGTTGTGTACCCCGCCTTCATCCAGTGTCAGCTGAGATGTGTGCCAGCCTCCCCACAACCCTAGTAGGATTAAGCAGTTCAGTAAATGAGTTAGTAAGCTAAGGTAAATTTTTAAAAGGAAGAAAAGGAAAGTGAATGTTTTATAAAAGGTATCTGTATGCATGTATAATATATTAGTTATCTGTGCGATTTAAAGTGTGCTGATTAAAGGATGTCTGATTAAAGAGTATCATAACAGGTGAGTGGCAGTGAGGTGAAGAACTCAGGGTTCAGAGGGTTCAATTTGTACAAATATGGCTATATAGTGTAACCTTACAGGGCAGACAACCACATAAACCACTTGCTTTTGCCACTGACAAACTAAAAGTCTGACAACATGGCAAGGATCCCTACAGAGATACACCTGTGTCTATTTACCTCAATAACTGTCAAGAAACTGAAGAAAATCACTGCTTCTACAATTTTACCCTTCCAGTGTCTGATATAGAATTGGTTGAGTGTGTTGTCAGTTATGTCATGTGGGATGTTTTCTGATGTTTCCAGAGGGAGAAGTCTCTTTCCAAAGTAACCTTTTGCATTACCTTGGAAATTCTCCATTACTTCTCCTTGTGTATTTCTGTGGGGATCCTTTCCAGGTTTCACTTTCTCACTCACTCATTTGCCGAACCGAAAATCCTATTAGGGTGGAACAGCCGATTGGCCTAATGTGCATATCTTTGTAATGTGGAAGAAAACCAGATTACCCAGAGAAAACCAACACAAGCACAGGAAGAACATGCAAACTCCACACAGAAACACCTGCGTACAGGACTTGAATCAAGGACCTGCTTGCTGTGTGGCGGATGTGCATTGTTTTGAGCACATCAGTGGTAAAAACAAGCTGTTTATTTTGATGTGGTTGTATTCCTGTTGGGTTACATTGTATAGCTATATTACAGCTGCCTGGTATTGTATTCTAACCTAATATTGGACCAGTTTAAAAAAATTGTAATGAAACAGATCAGAAAACAGGGGTCCATGTTAAAATATCCTTTTTAGGTGTCCTTTCTAGACATTAGGTGTCTTATTTATTATTGCTGAGTTTTTGCTCAGACTTTATTGCAGGGTTTTCTGTAACCAACCTGCTTAGCAGTGATGTTTTCTAAAGAACTGAGATGGCTTGTTGAATGATAACTCATGTCTTTATTTTCTTTGCAGAACGATAGTGATGCCAATTGCTAACGAGTTTGCACCTGATGTGGTCCTGGTTTCATCTGGGTTCGATGCTGTGGAGGGTCACCCGTCACCACTGGGGGGGTACAAACTCACAGCCAAATGTGAGTGTCCACGTACCCTTCAGCCTGACACATTTGCACTGCAACACACAGTCTTTGCTTTTCTCCCACACACCAGATTTAACGCAACATAACTGAGTGATGAGTCATTAATATAGGACTCTGTCTTTCTCGTTATTTTTCCCTACTGTCCATGTTTGTATCACTGCCTTTCTTTTTCTGGCTGGAGAGAGAAAATCACATGCGGCCTGGCAGAAGGCAAAGATTTATTTTACATGTCTGACTGTTTTTTCTTTTTCCAGTTTTTGGTAGTTTGCATCACGGCACACTAACAGAGAGACTTTTTTCTTCTTTGATGTACTGAAACATGTAGTTCATATATAAAAACACACAAGTACACACACTTATCTAAGTATTCTAACTCAGTAAAATATTTTAATATCATTCCTATTCAAAACATAAAATATAGAGAGCATATAAGGACCCATTCCCTACCACACACACACACACACACACAACCGTAGATTACATCTAACTGCAAAAATGACCTCATGTCAGTCCTCATGCAAGTGCTTTAATGTATGTGTAGTAAAGAATAGACTCTGGTTTGTTGTTGAGTGGAACCTTTGTTCACATTTTAGCCTGCATTTCCAACAACATTGCTGATAAAGGCCACTTTCAATCTGATTATGATGCAGAATGGTCTCATATCGGCCCATTAGGCTGTGACAAGACCTATTTTCCACACACACACAGCCTTATCTGGACCTCTGTAGAGCACTACACACACATGCGCTTATCTGGACCTTTCTGGAACCATACCCACTCACAGTTATCACGATATCAGGAAAACACGTAAACATGCTCATTCACGTGTGCACACAAATATACTTAACCATGCATGCTTAAATCTTGATCTCAAGAGAGGACCGTGCACACAGTGGGTCTGAATTACACACACACACACATTTTCTCAATAAAGTGTTTTCTAATAAATGAATGTAATGAATTTTTTGGCTGGTAGCGTATCCAGCCTAATATAACTCACTGATCCTAATACATTTAATAGACAAAGTCTTGTCAAGACCAATTGCAAAACAGCATATTTCCACCCTTTTATCTCACCCCCCGAGAGTGTGAGGGAATGTAGCAGAGTATTTGGATCCTAAACTGGCTTTTTAGAGCCGTCTGAGTTGGTTAGAACAGGATGCATATGGTCAAACAAAGATCAAAAGCAGCCTAGAGCTGAAACCCTGAGCCACATTTATTAAAAATAAACCTGCTTTATATTATATCTTTAGACCTCCTAAATCCTGGGTGCCTTCTTTACAAAAGAAAAAATATGATGTAATACCCTTCTTTTCCTGCTTTTCTATCTTTCCCTTTTCGCCTCGTCCTTGGCTGCTTTGATAGAAGGCCACCGCTCACACTTCCTTTCTCATTCACTGCAGGTTTTGGCTACCTGACCAAGCAGCTGATGAACCTGGCCAGCGGCCGCCTAGTGCTCGCCCTCGAGGGGGGTCACGACCTCACTGCCATTTGCGATGCGTCTGAAGCATGTGTTTCTGCTTTGCTTGGAAACGAGGTAAGAACATACTGTAGAGCTGCACAAAGCAGGGTCAGAGACTCTAACAGAGTAAAGGAGTATAGATGATCCTTCCGTCTGGCAGGGAATATGAACTTGTTCAAAGGGCATGTTAAAGCCGTCAGCAATTAATATTTTCCGTTCGTAGCACATTGTTGGGAATAAAGGTTTTGTAACCTTAGTGTAGCCGGGCATCAGAGATACTATAGTCTCATTTCTTTACAAAGTATTGCATTATATTATAAATTACACGCTTGAAATATACTGACCATTTAACTTGAGTTTTTTTAAATGTACCTTCACATTTACAATGAACATTTGGCATAAGGGCATTGCTCAAGGGCCTTACAGTGGTAGCGGGACTTGAAACCCTAACCTTCTATCAGTCTACCAGTTTCTACTTCTAAATAAAGTAGCTTATCAAACTATTCATGCAATAAAGGATCTGATAGTGCTAGAATATTGCTCAACACTATCAGACATTTCAGTAGAGCAGGTCTTCAAAAACATATTGTTTTTTAATAGCCTAATTAATTCTTCTTCTTGTTTTTTTGCATTAGCCATTTGGTCAAGCTATTTTACTATATAAATCAGTCAACTGTCAGTTTATTGTTAATGCACTGTCCCATCCAAACCAGATTTGTTTTTTCCTAACAATCATACATTTCCTCTCCTTGAGCTTCAACAGTCACATCTTCGCTGCTCAGTATAAAAGAAAACTCCCACTGCAGAGGAGTAACAAGAGTTAAGTTGAAAAATTGGAGGTTAATTGTGGAAGTGTGTTCCCTCTTGAACAAGCTGTTCTCAGTGATTCATGACCCACAAAATAAACCTTCAGTCAGTGGAGCTCCAAAGTATGATTCCTATTTTAAAAAACTTCACATTTTTGCAGGTGCTTCCCCACATAATCTTGAAACACTGAATTTGAGTGCATCTCTTTGGCTTCCTCATCCCATCTATTGTCCTTCCAGTGTCTACCTACTCTGCTCTGATTGGTTGCGTTTCTTAAGTTGGTCCTTTCTGTGTACTGGGTTAGGGTTAGAATGTGCTTGCAGTGAGTGAGAGTGCAGTGGAGGAATGCCAGCTAATCGGAAGACCCAGCACAAAAGAAATTGCTTTTACGGCCAGCTCAAACGGCCCACAGAGAAAGCTTAAACATGCAGTAACCTTGCTATCTGACATTTTGGTGTCAACTAACACAGATATTCAACACTTATGTCCAAAGATTGGAAAAAGCATAATATCTCCCCTTAAAATGGCTGATGATTAAATCTTCTAAAGACATCGGCTTTCACCTTGACAGACTTTTCGAGCAATTAATGCCACCATGTCCACAAAGAAGAGAGATCTGAAGTCAGACTAGCTCAAATTCGTGGGATCACTATACGTTTCTTTGGATTAGATCACTTTTGAGATGAGTCTGTATAATATGTAGGCCTGATGATGTAGTAACAGAGCTGCTTCCAGGCCACTGGATGAGCGGAGAAGTTAACAGAACAAGGAGAATTGCTGCTAGAGGTTATTAAAGAATTACCTGAGTGTGAATTTCATTAACCCCACAAAACAGTGATGCTGATTGGAGTCGAGGCTAGAGGATAGGGAGAAAAAAAATTGTTCCTCAGTCAAATATGGTAACAAATGCATATGGGTCTGCAGGGGAGAGGAAACAAGGAGCATGTGAAGAAAGATAGAAAGTGAAAGACGGAAAATGGAGACAGCAGGCTAGAGGAAAAGAGTGGGAGTGTTGTTAAAAATAGAGCCAAAAAGCATCACTGCTGCTCTGTGGATACGTTTCAGCTTCTACATTGATCACTCACATTGGGGGTGTGAGGGGCATAGAATATCAGACCTTTAAATATAGTTGAAGCCATAACCCCACCCTCCCATCTCTCTCCCTTTCTCTTTCTCTCCCTCTCCTTCCCTCTCTCTCTCTGGAGCCAGCCAGTGTCCTTGTTCCACATCTGCAAACTGTTAAGCTCACACTTTATGCAGATGGGGTCACTAACAGAACGCGCGATACAGAGATGAGGTCATCAAAGGAAATTAGAAATCATTTGAAGTTTAACGGAAGCTGTCATCATGAAACAGCACCAGAGCTATTGATGGATATTGCTTTGCAACTTTGAAGGGACCAAACATGCTTTTCACGCATAAACTTCCAAACCTCCATACTCTCAACTAGCATTGATGCTGTGACATCAAGGACACTAACCTGCGCAAGATCTCTGTTCTACCCATCTTGGCTCATTAGTTGAGTTCAACTTTGGTTCATTAGTTGAAATCATGATTAACATGATTGTTTTTGTGGAATGTGTTCATCAAACCCCTGGCAGGCAAGTTTTCTCTGTATCTGAAACAGTAAAATTCAGCCATACGTTTCATTTGATGACCTGCGCAACAAGTAAATCAGGATTCAATACTCATGGTCGAAATCCCCAAACTGGACCATAGATCAAATAAACAGAGAGTAAGGGCTGTAATCAGAATTTCAGGAAGCAAGTGTTTTATCACAGCCGTTACAAAGGCTTCAGTGTAATAGAGTTGGAATGCAGGCCAATGATTCGTGATGAGGCAGATAGAACAAGAGAGGGAGTGTGTAGATGTGTGGGTACACACATGCTCTAGAGTATCTTGAATGCTCTTATGGGAGTACATCTGCTCCAGCTAGCCTGAGCTCTAAATTAACCCATACTACTTATACAGTCTCAAGCCCACACGCTCTGATGAGATCGGATTTTGGAGCCATCTCAATGCTATCTGCTAATGTTAAATGCAGGGATTGTTTTTCCTGTGTGACTGGTCATTATACCAAGCATTTTACTGTGGACTTCAGCGTGAGAAATGTTCCGTTTTATTAGAAAGTAAAGCGGTAAGTATGAGAGGTCCATGCTATAATGAGGATTGTGTTTCCTCCGCAAAAACGTTTGTCCCAGGAGAGATGGCTGGTAATAAACCTTGCCACCTCTGCCCTGTTTTTGCTCTTCACTGACTAATTGAAAGCCTTTGCAGATTAAATGCCTTATGAATGATGCATGAGCTCTGACAATAGTCAACTCTGAACTCATGACTAATTGGTGAATGTGCGCTAACAGATGTTGCTCTCCAACTTGTGGTCCCTAGTAATTATTTGATAAACAACAACCTAATAGGCTAATTGTTACCATTCAGTGATGAAGTTATCCATGTGTTTACCCAGCAGTTACTGTAAACATGCATGTTATTACCTCCAAGTTCCAGCTCCATGTTCTTTGTGGAAATGCACACCAAGGTCATGAATACTTTCATGCAAGGTCACTATGTGAATTAAACATAATATACAGTAATCAGTTAGAACAGACCTTGGAATTCTTCAAATGACTCAATAGGAGGCGGTACCGTCAAATGTAGAACCATCACTTTTGTCATACATTCTCTGAAATATGTGTAAGATGTTACTTGGAGCTTTGGGTTTGTGCAATATCGTCTTCCCATTTTGGCTTCTTGCTTGCATTTATGAAATCACTTCCATGGGTTTGAAATGCTTGCAAAAATGATTCTTTATCTCTGAAACTGTATGGGTCCTTTCACGACTTGGTGAGTTGGAGGAACTGAAATGAACCTCTGTTTCATGGGGACTTCCTTGTATTCCGTCCCTGCCGAGCTGCTTGCAGAGTGCTGACAAGACTCATTAAAGTTTATAGCAACGCACCTTGGTTGTCTTTCAAGCTGACGGACAGACTGGCCCCAATGGCCTGTGCCAGAGCAGGTGAGGGTTACAATCTCAGCAGGGTCTGAGGCGGGATGGGAGGAGTAGGTTGGGGTTAGCGGGTCGAGGCTATGATGAGGTACAATGAGAGATTTCTGCCAGAATGTGATGAGACTGGAAGTGAGCTACAGGGAAGCTGCACAGCAGGGCATCATGAGTAGATGACCACCTGGCTTTACAAACACAGAGATGACTGATTACCTTACCACATGGGACTGTGCATATGGGCACAAACCATGCCTGTTTGAGTGAAAGCAGACCTATCTCCAAATGTCTGGTTACGGCACATTCTTTAGAGTACAGGTGCCAACTCAAAAATGGGGTTGGGCACTTTTCTGTTGGAGCTTGCCATACTTCCAGTCTGCTTAATGCCAGTGGCTCAACACTGAGCTCTATTGTCTGGCACTGGTGCTCTGTCGGCCAGTCACAGCCGTTGGGCTCCACTACAGCCTCACATTTAACTCTGGCTTTCCTCATCTACAGTTGCGAGGTTCTGAGTGTGCATGGCAGCCGTCCACAAGTCAAGCACAAACATTTTTCCATTTAGTTCTTCTCCATTTATAGATTATTGTTTGATTGGGAGAAACAGTGCTGTATTTATATAAGACTGAATCTTAGTGAGCTGTCCAGGTTGTACTCTTCCCTCGCCCTCCCCGCGACCCTAATTAGGATTAAGCAGTTCAGAAAATGGATGAATGAATGAATGAATCTTAGTGTAATTGCAATTTTCACATGGTATATAGAAGTTGTGTTCCTAATCTCTTCTTTCAAGTCACTGGAAAAAACACCCAGGAAAAGTCTCTGATTCCGTTCCTACTTATATATTCAGCATCTTTTTTTTCATGCAGATGCTGCCTATAGGACAGACATGCCTTCTTTCTGTACATTTTTAAATTAGAAGGGTTAGGTCTTTCCAGCTTTCAAGGCATGAAAGTGAATTGTTCCACCTCAGCGATGAATTATTGTCTCCTTGCCATTTGCTTTGGGTTCTGGCCACACTTGTGCCCTTGGAATTTGACAGTGAACAAAGCAGAGTATTGTGGATTATTGTGTGTACTCAGACAGGTTTTATAAATGAAGTCTTGTGCGCATCTGTAAGACGTAACTGGGATGTAAACACAACACTCTCTTAGCCATTACACTTTAGGGCCAGCAAATAGCAACACCACTGCAGATCACCCTCCAGAACCCCAGAAGTGCACCCTGCCAATCAGACACCTGTCCTGCGCATAACTTTACCAGGCACTAGTGCAGACAGATATCCCTGTAAATCATAATTGCTGTCTAAGGGTGGACAACAGTATGTTACTGGCATTTTTGCTGAGAAATATCCAGGAGACGGAATAATTGGTCATTTGTGTAAGAAACAGCTCTCACTGGTCTGTTAATGATGAAGTGCAATCATTAGTATGAAACATTAAAGGTGCCCGTTCACTAGAGAATAGCATATTTAATCTTCAATCATCAGTTTATTTTGGCTAAATACAAAGGTCTCCCGAAGAAACAACCTTAGCTCAAAGGCTTATTATCTCTTACTCAACCTGTTTTACATTTTATCTTTGTTCTGTGACAGTTTACGTCACCACAACAAGACCACATGACTGGAGAAACAATCTTGTACAATACAGGAGTAAACAAATAGTTTCAGAAAGACATTGCTGCTGATTCCATTTTATTTTTTATTACATTTTAAGAGAGATGACAGTGTATGTCATGTTTATTTAATGTACCTGTTCGGGTGGTGTTAGGCTATGTCAATACTGATATGTTTTAGTTTTACAATGTTTTAAAATGGCGTAATTTTTCACTCATTTCCGAATCGTTTGCTCCTACCGATCTCAGCCAAAACTGTGCAAAGGCAAGGTAAACCCTGAACAGCTCGCCAGACCGTCACAGGGCCAACACACACAACCATTCCCACCCCACTCAAAGATAGGGGCAATATGGAACAGCCAATTGCATAGAACAGCTAATGTGCATGTCTTTGGACTGTGGGAGGAAACCAGAGTACCCGGTGGAAACCCACACAGGTATTGGGAGAACACACAAACTTCACACAGAACCCAGGACCTTCTTGCTGTGAGGTGGATGTGCTAACCACTATGCCACCATGCCCCCCGAGACTAATTTAGTATTAGCAATTAGTCTTGGTCCATGCTGCACACCTAAAAAATGGATATTACAATTATTAGGCAAGTGATTGTTTTGACCATATCATCATTTTATCCATATTTTCCAACTCCAAGCTGTATAAACTTGAATGCCTATTGGATTTAATGCATATCAGATAATGTATATTTGTGTAACGAGGGAGGGTGTGGCCTAAGGAGATAAACACCCTATATCAAGGTGTGCATAATAATTAGGCAGATTCTTCTCCTCAGGAAACATGGGCCAAAAAAAGAGATTTAACTGACTCTAAAAAAAAAGTGAAAAATTGTAAAAAGTCTTTCAGAGGGATGTAGCACTCTTGAAATATCTAAGATATTGGGGCATGATCACAGAACCATGTGATCCACAGAACCAAATGTTTTGTTGCAAATAGTCAACAGAGTCGCAACAAACGTGTCGAGAAGAAAAGACGCAAATTAACCACCAAAGATTTGAGAAGAATCAAACATGAAGCTACCAGGAACCC
>JAOUQZ010000047.1:21505474-21517547 GCA_028564935.1 Neosilurus hyrtlii | reverse complement strand
TGAACAGTGTCTGGGATGCTGGTTGCAGCTGCACAAAAAGTTGATTCTGACCAGATCAAGAAACTGACTGACTCCATGAATGGAAGGCTTGTGACTATTATCGAAAAGAAGAGTGGCTATATTGGTCACTGAGGTGTTTTATTTATTTATTTATTTATTTATTTATTTTAATTTTGAGTTTGTTTATTGTTGTCACTTTAACAGGTGAAAATAAACAAGTGAGATGAGAAAACCTTTGTTTTTCATTTAGTTGCATAATAATTCTGCACACTATTATTTGCCTAATAATGGTGTACATATAGATATTCTCTTAAGAAAGCCTAAATTTCACTTTTACTACTTAAATGTTCAGGTTTGCGGGTTTGTTAACATTCGGGATTGACCAAGAGCACTGCATAGTTGTACAATAACAATTAGTTCTCAAAAAATACAATTTGCCTAATAATTGTGCACACAGTGTATAAGCACTCTGCAGCTGGTTGTTTATTTGCAGAAAATACTCAGATTGAGAATTAATGGCAAAAAGTAAGATTAGTGATTTAGTGAGATTACATTCACCACTGCTATTCAAGAATGATGTGGGTTGTTTTTCTCCAGAAAATAAGGGAAGTTCATCACTTCCCAAAAGTAAGTTTTAGTGGCTTAAAGATTCTAGAGTCGTATCCACGCCAGGCGTAAACGTAGCAAAAGTGATGTGTTTTAAATATATTGAAAATATATTGCTCTGGCTTACAAACAGGTTTCCCACCTCAGTTTTTACATGGGAAGCAGTTTGAGGGGAGAAAATAGCTTTGCTTGAGATGCATTAAGCCACTATTTGTCAAAATGTGGTCAAATCCAGCTCTGCAGCAAACCCTGCCAAGCTGTCACCAGCCCTGCAGCTAACACCTGTAAAGGATCAGATGTGTACGCTGGTCTGTCACCTAGCAGTTGTTTTGCCAGTTAGAAGTGAATGAATTTGTTGGCTGAAATAAGTTAAGAAACGTTGTGATTTCTCTCTGTTTGGGTCCTGAAAATGAGGTTGATGAGTATGAGTGTCATGTGATTTCTGAACTGTTTTCCACAGTTGGAACCACTACCTGAGAAGGTTCTTCAACAAAGGCCCAATCTCAACTCCGTACGCTCCATGGAGAAGGTTGCTGAAGCTCATAGTAAGTGGAAGTCTTAAACGAATGGTTTATATTAAACCAGATTATTAATTTTTTATTTCTGGGCAGAATCTTGTAGTATTTGCTGATGATTGTCTTTTGATCCGTGTGTGTTGAAGGTAAGTACTGGCGCTGTCTTCAGCGCAGTGTTTCGACGCTCGGCTACTCCCTGATAGAGGCTCAGAAGTGTGAGACAGAGGAGGCTGAGACTGTAACCGCCATGGCGTCATTGTCTGTAGCTAACAAGAACATGGGGAAAAGGTAGGTGCTGGGGTTAAACTGCAGTGGTTTTAGGTGTACGTGATGTAAGTGGTGACAAATAACATGTTTGTGTACATGTGACAGGTCCGAAGAGGAGCCAATGGAGGAAGAACCACCACTGTAGATGACAGGTGACCAGTTTGACATGGGTGACCTCCTTGGCTCACAGCCTCTTACTGGTGTGTGACCTCACTCTGCTCTCTCCATTTGTTTCATTTGGCCGCTCCAGGCTCCATGGCACCACCACCTCCCGAGTGCCTTTACAGCACAGAAAGCAAAACAGACCGAAGACGTCTCCAAAAAAAAAAAAAACTCCAAGCACACCAGTGTGGAAAACCTTCACAGTTTTTGTCTGTCTCTGTCTAGAGCAGGGTGTGTCCAGACCTCCCTTCTGCTCTGTCCGCACAGACGCCTGCTTTCAAACAGGATGGTGACTTGCATCTCACTGCTAGAAGCGAGAGCTGGTGCTTTCAAAAACAAACGTTACTTTTCATGGCCACTAACGTCCGCATGGTTTTAACTGTGGACGTTGTCATGGCTGTGTCCTCGTCTGGTTTTATTTCTTGTCTCTTTGGTTGTTCTGTTCGGTTTGTCCTTTCTTGAGGAGGGAAAAGTGACTGGTGCTGTTTCATTCCGAATTGGGAAATTTATTTGAAAGTTACTTCTGGATGCTTTGCGAGATGGTAAAGAGGAGAGGTCGGAGACATGGGCAGGGCGGGAGAGAGGTAGAAAATTTGGATGATGTGTGGAAGAAGGCTGACGAAGCAGCTTGTCTGAAACCGCTCTAACACACACAAGAGAGACACTGAGAGCTTGTGCCTTTTTACAGAACTGGTGGATTTAATGATGATTTCAGAAGAACATTGCCTTAAACTCGTTCCATAAGGGGAAGGCCATCGGGTCCTTCCGCCCCCCCTCCTCCATTTTTTTTTCCAGGAGCGGAACGGCTGGAGGCCCGAAGGACAGAAAGCCCTTTGCATGTTTACCAGGAATGTCCTGCAGACTTGTGCGTGTCTCACACACATTATCATCATTTTATTGGCAATTTATTTTCCTCTGCATTTTTTCAATACTTGCTTTTGGACTTGGTTTAAGTAACCAAGAAGGTAGTTGCCAGCCATATCCAGGCAAACATTGTTGGTGAAAGTTTTCAATTGATTTCTTTAGTGCTTTTGAGAGCAAGTACAGCCCGATGTAGCTACTTGTTCAAACTCTATGACCAAATCTATACATCCGTCTCCATTAACTCGCATGCACTGTTACTGAACATCATTCCCAGTAGACCAGTAGAGAAACACAAACTAAACGCATGCGATCTAACTAGTAGTTCAGTGCCACTACCTGCAGGCGTAAATGTTAGGACTGTTAACATGTTAACTTCTTATACAGTTTTGTGGTTCATGAAAAAAGCTGAATGATTGAACTATTTATATTTTTCATGTATTTCTCACAGCAGACATTGGGCTTTTTTATAAGGTATGAATGTCACAGTGTTCATCTTCGATTCAACGAATAGTGCTAGCTAATCACCGATAATAACCTTCTGTCCAGATGCCCAGTTTACATTGGCATCTTATAACTATGAGCATAAGGGCTGGAAAACAACTTTCAAATATACCATTGAGCCTTTAGATATCCCAGCAGGTAGATTCGATGCTGGTGCCCAGCATGATGTTTCCTGCAACACTGCAGTGGACGTCCTTACAGATTTCACTACAGGCAGGTCTGTAGGGGTGTGTGCGTGTGTGTGTGTGCGTGCGTGTGCGCGCATGTGTTACACAATCCAGGAAATAATTGGACCACCAGCCTTCACCCTGATAATGATGCTAAAACCACGTTGCGGCTGTGACACTCCTCGCGTGAGTCTCTGAGCTCAGTGCATACTGTAGGTATGGAGCACCTGCATGGCAGCATATGTATGCATTTTAATGATCCATTTACCTGTGTGTGTGTATATATGGATATATTTATATATATATATATACACAAGCATGCTCACTGACGACTTCATTCACTTTGACACTGATTGAACACGTCACACTGTGGACTGATGTAGATGGGCTAATTTGTTTGAAAACCCCAACTCATGTTCAGCCTCTTGGCAACTACCTTTGTCATTCAATGAACTTACAATTCTTTTTTGTTTGTTTTTGTTTTTTTATTATACGTAAGATGGGAGAAGGGCATATTAACGAAGGAGACATGACTTGCAGTCATTTGTTCTTAGAGTCTTATTGGTGTACGCATGACTACTCCATTCTGCCAGTTTTATGTTTTGTTTTGGAGTTTTTTCTTCCTCCAGTTTTTGTTTCGTCATCTCAAATCTTTTTATACATTTTATTTTGAAGTTTTTTTGATTATTGTTTCCCTGTTACACTCTGTACAGTTGACAATGTTGTTTTACATGCTTATAGATCATAGTTCTTCTCTTAGAGAGCAGCCTTTTACACACATGCCGGGGTTCTGGTTTTTCTTTGGGAGGGTAAAATTGAGATTTTTACTTTGTATAATGATTCCAACAATTGTGTATTTACTATATGTTCTGTTTATAGTAGATTTATATATGAAACAAAATGATATATAGATATATATTATAAAAAAAAATTACAATCATATTTGGAAAAAAAAATGGAAGTGCAAGGTGATCTGCTCATATATCTGCTCAGTGTACGCTCTCTTCTCTCCTCCTGGCTGCTGTTGGTTTAGCACCGCACTGGTTTTACCTTTACAGTCTCATGGCACTTCATAATGCAGTGACTTAACCGCATTATATCTACTGAACAGACTACACTCTTTCTCTGTGAATGTTCTGGCAAGGTTGTCAATTTAGACCAAATGAACTTCAGCTCTCTGTTTGACGAGTCGGAATTCTCCGCGCACTCAATTGTGTATTACGCAGCTGCTTGACTTAAAAGCACTTGAAGTAAGATTAATTTGTTATTGTTGTGCTGTAGCATGATCACTTACAAAACAAAAAAGCTGCAGTGTTCCTTACTTCGTCAAGCCTCGGTTCTTTTACTGAATGACTCGCACTAAAAAAACCCGTCATTGATGGAGAGTTTCGCTGAAGCTTTAATCAGTGTTCTTAATGAAGTAGCAGCTCCGATGGCTCACTTGACCAGACCTCACACATCACTTTGCAACAACAGTTTGAACTATGGCAGCCATTTTCTTTTTTTTTTTTTTTCCCCCCACCTCAAACCCAATCTCTGTATGTATATCTGGTTTCTCTATCCCGCATACAGATAAATAACAAAACAGAAAACAATCCTACACATTCCATTTATTTCGATTTTATTCCCATTTGTTTCACCATTTGTCATTCCTTCTATTTTGCCATTAAATCTGGGCTCAGCTTGTTTTAAAAGGCCCGCTGAAATTTCTGTATTGTTCTCTTTGCTCCACCTCTGCATGGTTTATGTGTCGGCATGCCTGTCTGTCCTTGTAACATATTTGCACAACCGATGAGCACTGTAGGACGAGACTTTTCCAGCATCGGAGAACAGCTTGGGACAAGACAGCTTTCTTGTCTGTTCTTTGGTCGGGAAGCAGAAAGAACGATGCTCCTTGTGTCCAACATGTGCTTTTAACTTGTAAAATAAAAAAGGAATAGAAATCTAAACAATTTCAAAACATTTGAATATTTTACAAAACAAAACTATCTAGCACTTGTGACATACAGACAACAGATTTTATTGTATTTATGTAGAACTTTGTTTTAGGTGAACCACACACTACATATTATGCCTGTGTAATTTTTATATATATATATATATATATATATATATATATATATATCTATCCCCTCTTCCTCCTCCTTTGGATGTATTTTTGGGTGGAGAGAAGAGCATCTGGAGTCATCAAAGGGCTTTGTCCAGATGTTTGACAGGTATGTCATCCTCAGCCTGTACTTCCCTTTATAGCCAGTAATATATCTATGACCACTGTGGCTCAAGAGCAGTTCTAGGTTTACAGACATAAGAAATGCATATTATTTTTATCACTTTGTTTTGATTTTGTTTCCATTGTTACAAAAGACATTTTTCTTGGGACCTTTGCTCTAACATTTGTCTTTGACATCAACTATAAAGTATCTTGTTTTGGAAAACCACAATGTCTTGTTGTTTTATTACACCAACCATTTTTGGTCAACAATAATTTCTTGGAAAAAGAACATCATTTACATATACACTCCCCGGCCGTTGCACACTGTACTATTTTCATGAAGTGTATTCAGTCTTGACCATCATGTAATCTCCATGGCATTGTTGCTCCAGTTGGGCAGGTCGAGGCTCAGCAACATTACTATGGCGATAAAATGAAGTCAGCTGATGAGCTGAATGTTCTGAACGAGCAGGTTATCATTAATGGACCTTTTATCTTTTTACCTTTTATAGCATGGATATAAAATGGGGTCTCATATAATGACAGAATGGTTCAGGGATCATGCGGAATCTGGAGAAGACTTTATGGAGTGCCTCTGTTTTTCCCTCATGAATTCAAGACATCGGTGAGAAATGAACCCAACACTGGATGGAAATAAATGTTTTGTTGCCTAAGTTTGTTGAATCGATGGAATCGACTGAGCTCAAGGTTAAAGGCTTTTCAAGAAAATAGAGTGTGCAACTGTTTGTTTTTTGGGGGAGTTGTTTTGGCCAGGCAGTATACATACACTCATCTGTACACCTCTTGCAGTTATTAATCAAGTGGCAGCAGTACAATGCAAAACAAATCCTACAGGTACAAGTCATTCTCTGGTAACATCCAACAGGCCATGTATGCCCCACGGATGCCTTCACAGTTGCACTGCTTAAACTGACCATGGAAGTTTTCAACATGACCAAACTTATAGTGAATGGAAGCCACGCCCTCCCGGTTCTTAAGGTAATACTCCAGCTCATGCATATTCCAAAGGGAGGGAAACACTTACAGGGAAATGCTGCTTGATCCCCAAAGGCAAAATGAATGTACATGAGGTAATACTAGCTATGTGAGACCGAGGTATGACTACTTTGTCCTGGTGTGGGTACTCTTTACATTTTGAGAGACGGAACCAAGTCATCATAAAAGTTCACAGGTGGGTATCAGAAAAATACTAACTGTGTGTGAGGGTGAGATTAAATTAACAGGTCCCCTACATCAGTAATAATAATCAGAAGACTTTGAGTGTGGTGTGGTTAGTCTTGAGTGCAGTGCTAGTATTGATCAGTATATTAAATAAAGTACAGTGCCACCCTGATGCATACTGACATGCTTATTAATATACCATATATGTGTCAGGGTGGCATAGTGGTTAACATGTCTGCCTCACAGCAAGAAGGTCCTGGTTTCTGTTCCCGGGTGAGGGTATTTGTGTTCTCTCCATTCTTGCGTGGGTTTCCTCCGGGTACTCTGGTTTCCTCCCACAGTCCAAAGACATGCACATTAGGCAAATCGGCTCTTCCTAATTGCCACTAGGTGTGTGTGTGAGTGTAAATGGTTGCGCCTGTGTTGCCCTGCAGTGGTCTGGAGAGCTATTTAGGGTGTACCTTGCTTTTGCCCAGTGTCAGCTGAGATAGGCACCAGCCTCCCCGTGACCCTAATAGGATATATGACAATTCATCAGCGATTTGTTAAGATGATACCTCTAGATTTTTACCCTTCTATCTCAACCACCACTTCAGTGAATAACTTTGGGTCTCATGTTGGCTTTGAGAAGGACCGACTGTTGATTATTTTTTTCTGCTAAACTGCCATGTCCAATTTTTTTGGCATCACCAGGTCATGTGAAGTCCACGCTATTCTGTTATTGCAGACAAGCTATTCAAGTTGTGCCATGTGTAACTCAATGTTTCTCAGCACCAGTGCCGAAGTCACTCTTACAGTCTGTGTTTTTCCTGCATTTAACTCACTATTGTTGGCTCTTGATTATCTTCATCAGGTGTTTCCCAAGATTGGAATAAGCCGTTATTTCACATTCATGTTTCATCTCCAACCCTATATTTTATTCCCACAAAGCTGTACATAATTATCTGTATTGTTAAAATAATTCTTTAGTGTTAGACTATACACTGATCCGCTATAACACATCAATTTCACCATCTGACTGTTCATGTTCTGTCTAGTACATCCCACTCAGGTACCACTGTAACTATAATTATTCACGGAAGGCAAGATTGATGGCACTGAACATCCTGCGACATCCACTGAGCCTGACGTGAATAATTGTTTTAGCATATGCTACACAGAAACAGAAAAATAATTCAACATTTCATATTTAATTTTAGGTATTATTTGAAATATACCAAAAGCAGGTTTGGTGAGCTCCACATACTCTGTGAGCTGAACATAATCACTGTGTAATGGTATCTTTAAAAAAAAAAAACCTTATTCAAAGATTTAGAATATAGGATGCAGAAACAAAGAAAAGCAATCTAAAACTAAAAAATGCTGAATTTATTTTTTACATAGTTTAACCATGACAGAGGTGGAACAGCTCTGCTCACAAAGTGTAGCAGCTTATTTTTAAAGTCATTCAGAGATTTAGTATATAATATATGGAAACTTGTTCTATGTGACAGTGAGTGTCTGTCAAGTATTTTTCACTTTTATAATTTTATAAAAGATTATTATAAGATTAATAAACAATTATTGGATGAGGTGAACTCTGATATGAATAATTCTTCAGAAAGAGAGAGATTTATAACACAATCTAAGATCTGTATAATTCTCCATATCATGCAAAAGCAAAATTGTCTTATTATTAGTCATTAATAATAATCATTCAACTTATCTGATGTCACTCTTTTGGTAGTTGATTTTTGCATTTATTTGTATTACCTGTGTTAATTTAATTATCCGTTTAACAAGTTCATGTTCTGTGCTTCCATTATTGTTTGGTGGTGATTTGCTTGGCAAAAGTTTCTTTGCCTGCCTGAGTTAGTTTGTGCTTTTCATTCTGTGCAAGGCTGAGCAGTGGTGTATGAGCCTTTATTATAATTAATATTATTTGTTTTATTTTATTTTTTAATTTTGCTATTATTAATAAATTATTTTGTGGAGTTGCCGCAGCCTTATTGGGTTTCCTGTAGGGACATGGGCACGGGACCTCCATCCAAGGCATGTTCCAGGGAGGGGGAACAAACAAACAAAAAAAACCTTGCTTTTTTCACCTGACATGAAACGTTTCTTTTTTTTATAAGTATTAGCAATGAGGAGCTGAGCTTTTTTGGGATATTTCAGGAAAGCCTCCAAAATAAACCCTTTAAGAAGCCTTGGAGAATACCAAGAGTGCATGGAGCTTCATTAGGAATGTTTTAATGTGTTTAACACATCCTAATCACTGCATACTTTCACAGTGTTACAGTGTCAATGTCTTTATTAGTATATTTAAACAATAACAATGGGGGAAAAAAACTTTTATAAGCAGGTGTGTCCAGAATATTGGCTGGTAGTGTTTGTACAACAGATTACCCACCTGTACATTTATTAGATCATGTCCAATGAGTGAAAGCCCAAGGTGCTTATTATTGTGCATTACAATGTGTGTGATTATCTCTCTTTCTCTCTCTCTCTCTCTCTCTCTCAGTCTCTCTCAGTCTCTATCTCTCTCTGTCTCTTTGTCTCTTATTCTGTCTCTCTCTCTCTCCCTTCCTCCCTTTATTTATTGCAGTTATATGTAACTTTAAATGAATGAGTTTTTAAACAAATATGAAATTACACTTTGATAAAAACAATGTAAAGAAATCTTAATATGATGGAAAAAAAATTGCTCAATAATAAATTTTAACACTAAGGAATGTAAATCCTAACTTTAAATCAGACATATTTAAGTTATATTTAATTTTATTTTTTACCACATTCAGTTATTAGCGGAGCTCCATACTTATGCAAATGTTGTAAAGCCATGATCTCAATTTTGTTGTCACGTCTGTGCTCACATGCCCACACAGGCAACCCAATAAATTAACAAAAAGGCGGGAAAAATATATTGCGTGACGCTGCCGCCAAAGCGCACTTGCACTTCACAGCTTACTTTACGTACCCATGTTTCTGTAAACTTAGACATGCAAACCGTTTTGGAGCTTCACTTTTAGGTTGTGGCTAAACATTTATATTATTTTGTTTTGTGTGAGAATCAGAATTCCAAGGTCTTGGTTTGCCTTATAAATTGGATGATAGTTTTTAGCTGAATCTGTATCAAAAATATAATGAGGAAAATAATACTTAAATGATTGAAGGCTGAAAATATAAACACTGCACTGCTTCCTCTGACCAGTGGAGGGTAGCAGGGAGGACCAGGTCTGGAGTCACTCCAAAGATTACCAACAATCGTGTGCGAGACATGGGTCAGATATCTGTTTAAATAAGCAGGTACTTGTCAGAACAACTTCTGATAAAAAGAAACAGCAAACAAAAAAGGGCAGCTGACCTGTAAAGCCATATACAAATAAACAGGACTGAAACTAATTCTGCTTTGTTTACCAGGCTGATGCTCAGTTCTTCTGCTTAAAAACTGGGAATAAATACAAAGTGTAGACCTGTGTACAAGTAAATGTTTAAACGTTCGTAAATTCTGAGATAGTTGATGTGCAGGAGATGTACTCAGTTGGGGTGGGGTGGGGTGGGGGGGTTACAAATGGACTCTGGTATGTTGCGAGCATACCAAAGCAAATGGAGACACGAGGGACAATATTTACTGTTTTTCCAGTCATTAAGCCACGACTTCAGACAGGACAAATGTGGACAAAGGAGACGTGAAGTTGGGGAATGTGTTTTTATTCCTGGATGTTTAGGAGCTGAGGTGCTGTTAAGGCCCGTGAACCTGTGAAACAGCTCATCAGTAGCTGACTGTTGACCATGCTGGCTAACCTCATAACCACTGTCCTGTAGCTCGGGGTTAGATAAACTCAGCAGCAGCTCTACACTTGATTTGAGACGCTCTTTTGGGCCTTTTTTTCTGATAGGATTCCTGTAACACCTCAACCCCCACATTAAAACCCCGATAAGGAATTGAATTGTGATGTAGTGAAGGGCTAGGTATTTTCTTCTCCACGATGACTCCTGTCTGTGGTTACATCTCTTAACACCCCCCCCCATCCCTCTCTCTTTCATGCTGTGTCCTTACTTTTTTCAGCTCATCCATTTCAGTAAGGCGCCCAGCCTGTTATTAGCATCTCCTATATTAGCTTCTCGTTTCAGTACACTGCTCTAGTTTTTAACTGTGGTACTGTATGGTGGTGGAGGCGTGTTGAAGCCCTGTGACAAATTACAGATCAGGGCTTTTCGAGTTGTTTTGATATGATGTAGGAAACAGCTCATATGCTGTAAGGGAAGCTGAGTTGTAGTTCTCATAGATGCTCTTGGACTCAAAACCTCTGTAGACCTCCCCACAGACCTGTCACAGTTTTGCTTTGGTTTTGACGGTAATTCTTGTGTATGGTTTAATTACAGATCAAATAAAATTACCACAAAGAAACTAATTCCACTTTAATGATTTTCAAAGGTGGCGCGGTGGCGTAGTGGTTAGCACATCCGCCTCACAGCAAGGACGTCCTGGGCTAGAGTCCTGGGTTTGGCTGTGTGGTTTTTCTGTGTGGCGTTTGCATGTTCTCTTGGTGCTTGCATGGGTTTCCAACTGGTACTCCGGTTTTCTCCCACAGTCCAAAGACATACACATGAGGCTAATTGGCTGTTCCAAATTGCTTCTAGGTGTGCATGTGAATGGTTGTGTGTGTGTGTTGTCCCTCCAGTTGTCTGACTGCAACCTCCCTGCATCCCTAGTGGGATTAGTCGGGTTAACAAGTATATGTATGATTTTCATGGCACATGATCAGATTTGCTACTCATTTAACCTCTGGACACAAACATCACACTAAGAGGTGTACAGCAGGTCCTCTACAGAAAATTCTCAGGACAGTTGTGGATGTGTTTTAAAAATCTCAGCTGTGGTGTGATGTCTCATAGGTAATTCTTGATCAGGCGACGTAAAAACTGTATCTAATTCATAAGATAGACATCATAAGAAGTTTTTTTTTTGTCACCTGATGCGTTCAGTATTGTACGTTCTATGATTGCTCTTCATTAAGCGCTGGGGCTTCCTTGTATACCCATGTGTGTTGTATGATATTTTTACGACAGTGTTAGGTTGAGAATATGTTTGTCATGTAACATGCGTATGGTGGCCATATGTCAACCGTGTTTCAAAGGAATATATTAAAAGGTTTTTTGTTGGTCTTTGAACAGTAGTATCACTTTCATATAAACATCATACAGTGTAACTTGCAGGCCTGACCTATTTTCCCACAACAGACGTACAGTACATACACGTGAACGCAGCTGCGCAATTTTGAAATCCATCTCACCCTGACCTACGTCAGTTCCTTTTGTTGTAGCGCCACTAAATTTGTATGACAGATAGATGGATAGATAGATAGATAGATAGATAAATGAATGAATGAACCGTGGGTGGTTTGTGAAAGGAGCTTTAGCTTTGTTTGGTTTACTTTAGTGTGGTCTGCATAGCAAGGACTGGATGCTTGGACTTACTGGTATTGTAAAGTGTGGTGTATTGGATTGCAGATTGGTACATTTTACATACATTGTAATTCAATGGTACATATATACACACACACATATGTATATCTGTGTGTGTGTGTATATGTGTATATATATGTGTGTATATA
>JAOUQZ010000047.1:21461512-21479012 GCA_028564935.1 Neosilurus hyrtlii | reverse complement strand
ATGAAATTAGTGATCTGGTCCTTCAGCATTGCTAAATGTTCCAATGAACATCCAGCATTGTCCAGCGCTATTATTGTCCACCACTAGATACTTTTTGTCTGTACATTTATACAACTGACTGCCATTAGTCTAAAGTTGACCCTAATCCTTTATTATATTTAAATAATTCCTGCCTTTGGTAAAGTATTTCATCCCATACATAATTTAATCATCGTCTGTCCATTCAATGCCGGTAAGAAGATGAGCCATGTTTCCTCCACCCTGCATTCCTTCATCACCCCTACAGCTTCAGAGAGCGTCCATCTGGATGCTGCAGCTACTTTAGAACATGAGCTTGTGATGGCGGGTATAATACCATACATATTTGCACACTGATCCTCATAGGTGCTCTTCTTGTTCTCCTGAACTGACGGGCAGGCTCTAGAGATGACCCACATCAGATCAAAGATATGTAATGCCATATTTTATTCTGCAAAGATGATGCGTTTACATCTCCCTGACACCTCTAAATCAGCTCCACATGGCCTGGAACTCTTTAATAAGCTGAAATCCTTTCTGCAGAGTCGGCCTGTCATACGTTTGGCAGAGGGCTGCGGCGGCTGCTTTCAGGCTGCAATAAACAGAAAGGAAACAGGAGAAAAGGAGCAACTTTGTGTGGCACCCGCACCTCGCAATGCTTTAAGAGAAGTTTCCTTAACCAATCCACCAGGACAAAGGTGTGTCCTGTGTATGTCAGAAGGCAGTTTTACTTATGAATGCCGTATGAAGCAGGAAGAACTGGCGTGCTAAAGAGAGGAGATGATTTGTAGGATGTGATCAGTGGTTTTACAGTCCAGATGTATCCTATGGCTCAACGTATAAGGCCTTGCCCAAAATGAACTTGGCTTATCCTAAGTGAAGTCAGATGTGTGTTTGTGCATCTCACATTTGTTGATTAGGTGCACAGACTGAGCTTATGCATGCAATATGTTCTTTACACCATGATGAACAGATGATGCAGCTGTTTTTCATCGCTATTACCTCAGACTCTATTAGTGTTCCTGCCATCAACTTGTGCTACTGTGTGCAGTGTCACACTCACCTGTTTAATCCTGTGGTGCCAAAACATACACAAACTTTCAGCGTAGTGTTCTGGCTCGAAGCTGTCATCCATTTTCTTTCCTTTTAAGCAAGTAGCATACTTTTGCTGCGTGTTTTGTTGCACGCGCTGTAATGGTGGTGTGAATGTGACACGTCGGGGTGAACTCAGGGTGTAAACATGTTGCAACAAACACTGCTGTTTGGGTACACAAGCTCTTCATTCGCACCCTTCGATACAGCAGTCAGGACAAGGCCTCACTGACAGTAACACTTAGTTCATCTTTACTCCAAGGGACAACTAGAGTAAGTGTATTATTCCCTGTATGGGACAGGGAGAATGACTGAGGATAAAAATGGAGTGTAAAAATCGCTCCGAGGAAATCCCACTGCTTTGTTGACATCTCAAAAACATTAACATGCCCATGTGAAGCATTCAGGGTACAGAGACTACAGAGACTAGTTGGAAACTCTAGTTGGAGTATAAAACAGTCAGAAGAATGCTGTTGTAGGAAATCAATCAATGCTGTATCATTCGATGGAACCCATTATGAAGCTGAGCTGCCCTTAGTATCCTAACTAGTGGGGTTTTTTTGTTTGTTTTATTTTAACCACTACAGTTTCCCAGCTCAGAGATTTTTTTTTTTTATCTAATGACACATTGTACTTTTTTAAGTTATGTTTAATGATGTGGAACATCTGGAAAACAAGGTGGATCTTATCTCTTGCACTGTAGCAGATATGAACAGAATTATGATTAAATCTGTTATATATTATATAAGATATTTAACAAATATTTAACACTTATTCCAAGAAATTGAACTGTACATGAACTGATAACCATCAAGGCCCAGAGCACAAAGTTGGTTATCAGTCATCTATGATGAGCTTCATTTTATTATATTTACCATCCACTGGATTGTGAATATAGCATTTAAAAAAAAAAACGAATAAAAAAGTTACACTAGTTAATTTCTGCTTTGAAGGTTATACACCTCAGTTACAAGTTTTTTTTAAACAAATTAGAGGACTGACAGCAACAAAATTGCTGTACAAAATTTAACAAATTTACCATCAAATACTTTCCAAATTTTCTTTCTTTCTTTCTTTTCTTATTCTTTTTGAAGTTTAGTTTTTAAGTAGAGTAAATTCGGCAAATTACTTTGCCGTTTTGTGTTTCTGCACTGATGGTATATGAGCTAATATTCTACTAGTAGTGTAGCCAATCAGAGCATGAATGCTTATATCCACTGTGTGTGGATATAATGTAGTCTACCCAGCCATAAAAGTCCAGCTCTCTAATATTTAGTTGGAGCGCCTTTAGCCTTGATTACCATGCATAATCACCATGGCATTGTTGCTACAGTTGGTCAGGTCGAGGTCTAAAATGAAGTCAGTTGATGACCTGAATGTACTGAGTGAGTTGATTGTCACATCAATGGACCTTTTCTTCCCCGATGGCACAAATGTAAAATTGGGGCTCAAATAGTGAGTGGTTCAGGGAGCATGAGGAATCATTTCCACACATGAGTACTGACCTGAACCCTATTAAGTCTTTGAGATGTGCTGGAGAAGACTCTATGGAGTGGTGATTGATTCTAGATGTCGGTGAAAAATGAACCTGACTCTGGATGGATATAAATGTTGTGGTGTTTAAGTTTGTCGAAACAATGTGTGGTGACTATGTGCTGTAAAGGCAGTCCAACAAATTATTACAATGTAGGATTATTTTTTATTTTTGGCTAGGCAGTGTATATCATATTCTATTTTTACTTATTTCAGTTATTTTACCTCTTTGAAATAAAACAAATCTGAGTATAATAACAATTTTAGACCTGCCATGCCTATTGCCGTAAGAAGTAGACAGTAAATATTCCTTTATTCAGCATATCTTTTACCTGGGGTTGATTGATAAAACCTGCAATAGATGTTAATTTGACTTGTAGTTTTGAGTTAATTATTGTCCAGTGTCTTCGCGTCCACTTCCTTTGTAATACTGTTTACCTTAAACCAATACGTTACACCTCCACACAAGGAAATTGATTATTCTGATTTGTCCATACCTACATTTTCATTTTTTACCCCTCAGGACAAGGTGTGTTTAAAATCGCATTAAAGCATCCTTCATAAATGTTGCATTAGGGAGTGTGTAACAGCTTGAAGCATTTAGGTTTGTTTAATATGATGCAGGCTTCAGCCGCTGTGTGTGCTGTCGGAGCTGGATCAGGGAGGCTTTGCGTGGCTTCTCTCCAGGGTGCCAGGGGCCCCAGAACACTGCTGCCGCTGCTCGCTTTGATTTCAGCTGAGGTGAAGCAAATGGGCCAGAACGCTTCCATCACACACTCTGGATTGGGCTCTGACAGGCCAAGCCTGTAATTCTTACTTCAGGAAAAAAAAAAAATTAAAGAAATGGGAGAAAGGATTCTGTACCAAGCTAAAGTTACATTTATTTGCATAAATAGGTGCAGGGTAAAGTGTGCTAGAGTATTGTAAACTAATAATAGATCAGTGTCGGGTAGTTTTCATTTAGTTGACTTTAAGGATGACTTGTTTCTGACGTACCACGATTGAGATATATAAGATTCATGGTGTCTAAATGAATAAACGCACTTCCTTCCTCACTCCACATTCTGGACTTGTATACTGAATCTTTTTCACTTGGTCTCATGAGTCAGTGTGTATTGATTAATCGACAATTATGAAACGGTTCTCCTAAAACAACTGCAAACGCAGGTTTTTTTTCTGAGCAGGCATATGTAATCACTTTTGCAAAGGTCCAGTTACTTAAAACTCCTGCCATACAAAGCAGCTACCTTTTAATGCTTAGCATTAGTGATTGGCTCATATCTTTAAATAAAACACTTTCGAAGGATATTGTATTTCGTAGTGGCATTTCATGTTATCACGTTCACATTAACGTAAAACAGACTCTACAGATCAGACATATGGTTTGAGCCTGGAGTGTAGAAGAATCGCCTTCAGCTAAAGGATTTGCATAAATTCATGTGATCGATTGTGACAGAGAATCGGACGCAGAATCTGAACCGGTTCATCTTTCGAAAGCAAGATTTACTGTTCTTTTTCACCACATGTTGATCTACTGTATGGTTTTGAACTGTATGTTTGGCTGCAGTAGCCTTTCCAAGTATTTGATTCAGTCTGCTGAAACACTTTGCCGCGTGATGACCTCTGCCTTAGAGCGGTTTCTTAAAGAACATTTTGATCGATGGATATTGTGCTGGTTTCACAGAGAGCTAAGTAACCCAGTGTCATATATGTTATTTGGAAATATAATTGAAGACGATTCTTTTGGTTTATTGTGGAAACAATATATAAAAAAAAAATAAAATCTTGGATTGAAATTCAGTGGGAATTAATATTTCCACAAAAGATTCAGTTATTATTTATGGTTAGGATTCGGGTCTATTTTAGGTTTAATATTTATCTAGCCTGTATTTATTTATCATTGCACAATATTTGTCTTGTATTCTACATTGTCTGTTACTGTCTCATTACTGGCTACATGGCTTGTGATGAGATCAGATCCATCCGTAACCTCCTGTCATCCACACAGCTTTTCCCAACCACGAGTGATTTTCTACTTGCTGCCAACACGTAACATTCATTATTTCATTGACTGTTAAACTTTAATGGGAACTTCTAGTTATTAGTAGCTTTGAAGCTCTGACTGGAGTCTGCAGCTCATTATTGCAGTGAATGGACACTCGGCTCCCACTCTCAGCCCTCCCACCCCCTTTTCAGCAGTATATTTTAATGAGACATGCACTTGTGACCCTAGTGCCAAGGTTAGCCTTAGGCTCACATCACTGTGCGACCAGGTGGCCAGGACTCCCCCACTGAGCCAGGGCAAACATGACCTGTTTACCCTGCTGATTGGCCAGGCACAAATGAATAACGGCCGTGATTGGTGTAAACACAAGACAGACATTTACAGTCAAGTGTAAGTTTAAAGTCCTAATGCAAAATTAAGCCAGTCCACAAAGTCCTGCACTTGTTCCTGCAGAGACAAATTTGTATTGTAAATTGTAATTAAAAAAAAAATAATACACTGCCTAGTCTAAAGAAATTGCACACTAATATTTCACTGGACTGCCTTTATCTTTGATTCAATAAACATATGCAAGGTCACATTATTTCCATCCAGAAATGTCTTCATTTTAATTTGTCTTTAATTTTAAATCAAGTCAGCTGACTTTATTTTCTTGCCAAATTACACTGATTAGCATAGACCTGAATTAAAGCAACCCCAGGTTATAACACTGCCTCCAGAGTCATATACAGTGGCTACAGTGCATGATGGATGCATCTTTTTATGATTTTTTTCCTACCCTGATCCACCCATTAGGTAAATCTGGACTCAGATCACATGACCTTTCTTCATCGCTCCAGAATTCAATATTTACGCTCCCTAGCAACCAAACATATGGCCATGCAAGTATTTAGTCTTGGTCCTGTGAGTTCTCATCATATTTTGATAGTGTAAATGAGTTCTATAGCTTTTAAAAACTGGTAGTTGATGTACAACTTTTTTACAACTCCAGGAGACATCTGTTGTTTAAGAAATGAGACGCTACTCACTGCATCCATTTCATTATTGCCGGCAGAAAAATATTAACGACTGCAGTAATTATCCATTTAAAAGCTGTAAATTATTTGCTTCATTAAATCCAAATGTTCTGGCAGGGTATGAAAGATTTTTTTCTTGGTCACGAATTACACATGTAGCAATTTTTTTTAATTTAAAAAATGTTTTTATAAAGTTGAAAAAAAAATTCAAACAAAATAATGTATATAGATTATAAATGAGTCTTTGGACTTTGGGAGGAAACCAGAGTACCCAGAGGAAATGTAAACTCCACACAGAAATGGCTGAGCACAGGACTCAAACAAAGAACATTCCTGCTTGTTATTGAAATTGGTTGTTGAAGTTGAAGTATAGCAGATATACACACAAAATGAACACTGCAGTTTACCTTTTTCAAAGGATCCAGGCGAATAAAATTATGCTTAGGCACAAGTTTTGTGAAGGCCATAAACACACCTGCTTCATTGTATACAGAAACCCTCCTGTTGTGTCCTCGTCATTAGACTGATTACTTGAATCTTTATTCAATAAGCCAAACCTCATGTACAGATAAACAATCTGGATGCAAAAGTAGAAGTATATTGTTTTGTGTGTGTGTGTGTGTGTGTGTGTGTGTGTGTGCAATAGGAAAAGATATCTTCATCTTATTTGTGCGTGATTTCACAATTAAAGTGCCATTTGTGTGATCTACACTGATAAGCCAAAACATTAACACCACCTGACTGGTCTGCAGCTAGGCAGCCCATTAAGCAAAGCTGCAATGTATTGTGTGTACTGACACCTTTCTATCATAGATAGCGTTAACAGTTTCAGCCGTTTGTGTTGCAGTAGCTCTTTTCTGGGATCTGACCAGATGTACTAGCCTTATATATATATATATATAAAATATATGAAGCATGAATCAACTTCAAACCATATGGAATGGTTTAGCGAATGAAAAAATACAGTGATGCAGTGATGATTATAACTGCATTATATTATATTATATTATATATACAGAAATGAAGTACTATTCAAGTATTTATTTCATGTAATATTGGATCATATTGATGAGAATAAGTGAACAAACAACAATATATAATAATAGCAAAAATAACAGTCTCTTTTTTGAGGAAAAAAAGTAGATATTTAATGTGGCCTTTAACAGCATTTAACCTTTCAGGCATAGTGTTCACATATTTTTTTAATTTGTTTACTCGCTAAACCATTCCATTCCATATGGTTTAAAGTTCATTCACGCTATGCAGAACAAAAAAATTTTTACATTTTTCTGAAAAATTGGTATTTTCAGTGTTTTTGTTTATTAGCCTTACTTTTACCTCAATATACTTGTCAGAATGATTTTTTGGTTCTCATTACCTACAATAGCATTGTTCAATACATTCTCACCAAAAAATTATAAAGACTTTTTCTCTTCCTTTTATTAGGAGCCCTTATACACAAAAGTGGTGGTGTATAATCTTCACTGCATTCTGCATAATCTCAATGTATAAAGCGTGTGTGTGTGTGTGTGTGTGTGTGTGTGTGTGTGTGTGTGTGTGTGTGTGTGTGAGTTTGAGAAAGAGAGAGAGAGAGAATGTTTGTAGAACTTATGGAAGATTTTCCAGTAGACCAGGTGAATGATCACCAATCATAAGTCTACATAAGTCCAGTGATGATATCGTAACAGATGTGTGATTCATGTCTTGTTGCTTGTTTACTTATCAGGTGGTGTTAATGTTATGGCTGATCGGTGGAAAATCATATAAATGATACCTTAAAGCACACTAGTTGGATGAGGATCTTTTCATACTTTTCAAACAAAATAATAAACCACTACTCATATCCAGTTTCAGCTTGTTGATCTGAGGTCTTATACCTTGGGTTTTTCAGCTTTATATGCAGAATTTCACTGAGTACCAGCTCTTTAGAATTAGATTTTACTATAAAATATAGTAACTGTAGTACTATGAAAAATGTTAGTGTGTAAAAACATTTCCCATATTATGCTTAAATGGTCCATGAGTCATCTTTTATAGGTTATGGAAAATATTTTAATGGTCAGCAGAAGGTTGCATCATCCAAATTTCCTGAATGTAGAAATAAATAAGAAGAAATAAAGTAAGTCCACCTCTTAGTTGCTTTCCTTCATGATGAATAGTTTTCTGATATTTTTGAGATACTTTGAAAGCTCAACTCTGTTGCGTAAACACATTTTGGGAGCATGCTTAAACCCTGATACTTTTTAGCAATATTACTCATTTAGGATCACATTGCAGTCATTTTGTTTAAAAAAAAAAAAAAAACACAAAAAAAAACGTGGTAAATGTAATCTCTACTCCTAAGATATTTTTTACCTGTTTAATTCATGCTTTCTAAGTACACAGAGTTAAAAGGCACGGTTCACATCTGGATTGTGGTATCAGCATTATAGTTATGTACCGATTGGTGATGAGTCACTTGATTTACATATAATACTTTTTTTTTTTCACCTGGCAACTTGGAACAAACAATTAATGGTATGCCACTAGAGGGAGACAAGAGTGACCATGCACCATGGATCAATTACATCTAATTACCGCAAGCCGTGCCACTGATGAATGAAACGACTCGTCTCTGTGATCCATACAGCAGAAAGAGTCTCCAATAAGAACACAGAGCTCACCTCTAGGTCTGTCTACCTCGAATAGTAAATCACTTAGACAGCATGTAACACTTGACACACAGCATCCTCAAGGGCCACACAACATGTTAGCGGAGAAGCACTTTGCCTATGTGGTGTAATTGAAGCCTCTGTTATTGCAATAGCACAGCAGGGATAATGTTGGGTTGATCAGTGGCTGGGACTGAGAGAGCTATCACACACCTGCTGCTGCGCTCGGAGATGGAGTTAAGGTCCTGTTAAGCACATCGCCCAGGAGGAAGGAGTCAGCCAGACATATAAATGAAGTACCAATCTCACAAGATGAGGCCTGAGAGACCCAACCATCTGTCCAAAATTCTGTAAGTGTAGGGACACAGGGGCTGTGTAAAACAGAAGGAGTGTATACAGTCAAGAAAACGATATTCCTTCAAGAGGTGAGGCTACAACAAAGCAAAGCCCAGGAGAGTGGACTGTCAGAGTCCACAAGAGGACTCAAAAACCCAAAGACGAACTGTAAAGTTAAGTTTCATTTAGTTTAAAGCTTTACGTTGGTGACTGTAATGAACTTCCCATACCTTTCCATGGTTCTGCTTAATTGTTTCCACTGAGAATTGTTAATGACTATGCAATCACACTTGACAGGACAGAGAAAAGGCATAGCCCATGTCTCACCTGCATCCCAGGTGTTCTCCAAGACTGAGCTTTTTCACCTGCACTCATTTTTATAAGTGCATTAGGAAGTATAAGCCTTTGTCATATTAAGCACAATTTTGTGTGTGTGTGTGTGTGTGTTAACCAGAGACCAAGTCTGGTCCCTCCTCATACTCTAGCTTTCTGTTAGGGGAGTAATTGTGGTCAGACGTCCCCTGAGTTAACCTTTACTAAAAGGGAAATTGTTAAAGCAAGCACAGTCTTGTGATTGATCGGCAACGTGTGACAGCTGTGAATCCAATGTGGATAGTGGAACTGATATTTCTGGGCCAATGCAAACACATGCACCTGTACTAATGCACATTTAGTACGGAGGTACATTAATTATTTTACCATTTAACCCTAAAAAATTATATGGATTCATAAAGAGAAGAAATAATAATAATAATAATAAAAAAAGCTCGACTTTTATTTGCAGTTGCATGAAATGACGAAAGAAATGTATCCACTGAGATGTGCATCTGTTAGGATATTTAATGGGAAAGAGTGGAGAAGGTATTATGGTCTTAAGGGGGAAAAATGCTGATTTTTAAAAATATTTTTACGGGCCACATTCAACCAGGGAGTTAATAAATATAAGAGTTTTATAAATAATTGAGAAGGTCATAAATATATAAATAGTTTCCAAAGTTAGTGTTTTTAACACTATTATAATTACAGTGTTGAATTCAGTGCAAAACAAGACTTTTCTTTCATGTAAATGTGGTCAATGGGCATGCTGCAAATTCTCACCCATCAACTCACGACTGTATAGAAACACATACAAAACAGTTAAACAGGCGCCCCAAGATTCTTAGCAGTTCTCTCATATCCCAAAGAGACAAGTGTCTTTGCCCTGCCAAGGCTTGAACCTGCGCTCATTCATCATCGACACATGACTGGAGTGGCACAGCAAAACACCAAGTCTCATTCTCTGCTCTCTAGAAATTAGAATATAAAAAGCATACTAGGTGCCAAGTGCAGACGTGTGACTTGGTGAGAAATGTGCAGATGTCAGTGTGCCATGATGCCAAGCTGCCAGTGAGGTGGGGGGAAGCAGGATCTCTCCCCCAAGCCGAGTGATTCTGTCCCGCAAACTAATCCCACTTTATCCAAGAAAGACGAGCTGTCAGATCTGGAGGTGAAGGAGACAAAAGCAGGACAAATGTAAGCCTTTAGATACATTTGAATGACCAGTGAAACACTCACAGGCTTGTTAGAGTAAGGACTAATAATAGGAGCCACTTATTCATTAAAATGTTCCCCTGCATCAGAGGGAGCACTGGGACGTAGTTAAGTAAAGGACACAAGCTGCATACAGAGCTTGGATAAAGTACTTGTGTTACTGCAAAGCTTTTCAACACAAAAGCCAAGAATTAGACAGATGGGAATAAAACAACAAACATACTTTCAATGAACAACAATAAATAGGACTGTTTAACCGTGTCTGTTTAAGTGATGAAGCCTTATTTAGAATTAAATCAGCTCACACATATTTGCATATTCCCTCTTAAAAAGTAATTAATTTTCCATACATATGTCTGTCCTTCACTAAACAGCTCATTAAAGAGCATAATAATCTTTTCACAAAGAAAGCTTTACAAAAAAAGTGAAGTGTACACTTTTGCAAATAATGTTTACATACAAATAACAATATGCAAACGAACATGCAAATGAATTAATTATGATTTTAATATATGAAATGTCACTTTGTTTTCACATGCATTCACGCGGATACCTGTGCAAACTTACTTGTTGCATGTGATATTAAAGAAAGCCTTTTAAAATAGATTTTTTACATGTGTTGCTATTAAAATCGTAGTTTATTAGCAGTAGTGATTGTCTTACTGTGATTGTGGGATGTTTAGAAAATTTCCTGATAGTGAATGTGTTCAGAGAACAGAGCAGGGAGAAAGGTGTGAGACTAAAATGTACATTTTTCTTATAATTATCATTAATGAATGAAATGCTTCATTAATTCACACACATTATTGCAAGAGTAATGTGCTTTAAATGATATTTGGGTGGCACAGTGGCTTAGTGGTTAGCACGTCTGCCTTACAGCTTAGAAAGGTTTTGGATTCAAGTCCATGGAGTTTGTATGATCTCCTTGTGCTTGTGTGGGTTTCTTCAGGGTAATCCAGTGTGGTCCCACTGTCCAAAGACATGCACTTTAGTCTAATTGGCTATTCCTAATTGCCCCTAGGTGTGAGTATAAATGGTTGTGTGTGTGTGTGTGTGTTGGCGCTGTGATGGGCCATGTTTCTGGACTGTGGGAGGAAACCGGAGTATCCAGAGAAATCCCATGTAAGCATAGGGATAAAATGCAAGCTCCACACAGAAACACCCTGAGCCCTGGAATCGAAACCCGGGACCATCTTGCTGTGAAGCAAACATGCTTACCACTACTGCCGCCCTCATTTTAACCAGTGTTAAACTTTTTTCAAAGGTCCAGGGTTGATCAGAATCATTCATATCTGGATTTACTAAATAAATACTAAACTTAAATTAATAATAATAACAATAATAATACTTATGATGATCTTGAATGTACAATCTTTTAATCTTTATACATCATTCAAAGTCTGTCTAAGTTGATCTTAAAGAATTAGAGTTGGGTGTTGATTATGATGAATGAATTAGAAATAGGCAGGATTATTAAACCTCACCGCTCGTGTTCCAGATGGCGTTGGTCTGATTTTTGTAGCCGTTCTTCATGCACTCATCTACGTAGGCCTTGGGGTCGCAGCCGGACACGAGGATCTCTCTGAGCAGGGCGATGTAGGCGATAGCCAGCCTCAGGGTGTCAATCTTGGACAGCCGCTTCTCATAGGGGAACGTGGGCACATGACAGCGCAGCTCCTCGAACGCGGAGTTGATACTAAGCATACGCTTGCGCTCACGGATGTTGGCGGCGTGGCGCTGGACGCGGTACGGGTGGTGCTGATGCTGGTGGTGGTGCTGATGCTGATGCTGGTGGTGTGTGTGATGGTTGGAGGCGAGGCGGCGCGGCCTGAGCTTCCCTCTCGTCTGCTCCTCTAACTGTTCCGGCTGTGCAGCGTTGCTATCTGCTTCCTCAGCCCGCGGGGAGCGAGACTCGAGTTCCGGGAAAGCGAGCTGCGCTTCTGGAAACACAGACTGACATCCGAAGGAGGACCAAGGAGACAGTTCACCTGCCACTGCCGTGCCTTCAAACAGCAGCGAGTCGAGCTGGGACTGAAACTGAAAGTTAGGGTCCATTTGACCCCAGAAAGCAAAGTCTGTGCTTACATCTTGGTCAAAGTCGAATAGCATGTCCTCCATCACTACTTTATTAGAAGCTTTCTCGGAGGAACCCGGGACTGAATGCGTTTCTTACCTCGACTTGTTGCTTTTATCTACCTGCACTCGAGAGCTAGAGCACCAGGGTTCTGTCTTCCAACTGGCCTCTTCTGACACTAAGCCCATCCAGGAGGGATTAAGTAGCTGGAGGGTCCGCAGGGTTCGCTGCGGGGTACTTATGCCCATTCAGCAGCTTGAAAAAGACCTCATTAGGACACGTGCCTCCTCCTAATAGCACTCTTATTGCCATTTCAAACCAGGGCGCATTCAAATACATCAGCCGTGCATGTAAATACATGTGGGGAAAAGGGAGGAAAAAACACACGTGCACAATTCTAAAGTTCTCTTAAGTCGTGTTCCATGCAATTCAAAGGATGCACCAATATTTACAATGACCTGAAAAGCCTAATTTACTGTGCACACATGAGCGCCTGGACTCTTCACAGAGCACGTGACCAATAAACAACAATCCCAGAAAGACACCTACTGCAGTGATCACTGAAAATATTATCACTCCAAAATGTTTTAATGATACTAAATGCACTCCACATTGGAGATTTATTTAACATTTAAAATTTATACAATTTTAGGGTAATTTACTTGGACATTAAAAAGTATTTATTGTTATTGCACTGTTTCTCCTTTACAGGCAAGTTATATTTAATAATTTATAATAATAATAATGATAATGATGATAATAATAATAATAATACCCCAAGTGCAGCTAACTGGGTTATCAAATGCTGGCCATATCTCTCACTTGTCAAGAGTAGGCTACATTGTTGTCTGCATGTTTCTGCCCCACGATGGCCCGGCGAGCTGTCCAGGGTGTACTCAGAGTCGGCTGAGATGGGCGCCAGCCTCCACACAACCCTAATTAGGATTAATTGGTTTAGAAAATGAATGAATCAGTGAATAATAATAATAATAATAAAAATGCCAGGATGTTTACGTAGCATAAACTAAACAAAAAGGTAAAAAAAGAACTGGAATAATGTGTAGACCTAATCATGCATTTGTTCATACTACAGCTCTCTGAAAGGACGTAGTTTTGTATTCTAAGGGAATATTAAAAGACTTCTACAGGAAAAAATATCTAAACTGATTATTTTCCATTGTAGCAAACATTGTAGACAAAAGGTTTGTCTGTTAATGTTAATGTACTGTAAAAATATTTGCCTTATTTGATTCCTGCCTTCCACAATATAGATTACCTTACTTCCAGAAGCAAAATGTCATGCTATCCTAATATCTCAAATAAAACAAAGTAAAAATCAACTCTGGGCTTTAATGTAATCTACTTAACGTACTAAAGTTGACATTTCCTGACGTGATGGAAAGGTCATTGTGCTCCTGTCCACACTGGGCTTTGCTGCAGCTGTCCTATACGGATCCTATGGCTTTAGGCCTCCTACACAGTATCCATTGTTAGAGTAGCACAATAATGCTCACTGATTGCCGTGAAAACATGTATACACTATATTTATTATAGATATAGATGATAGAAAGATATTTGGTACCCTATTATTCGGTGTAGTACTATTCTAGTATTTAGTTTATTTGTGGTTTTGACTGCATACATGGTCACACCCTGAATTAGTAATAGTGTCATATAGGAGGACATAAAATATGCAGGTATTTTCCTTGAACTGTGTCTGAATGATGACCAAAAAATAACATTTAGAAGCGTTTTCATATCCAAAATATCAATTGCCTCAATTTACTAAGATACAGTCCTGGTAGCATTCATTGGGGTGTTTTTATTTAACACCTCAGCTGAGCCAAGGATTTTTTAAAATCCTATTTCCAGATAAAACTTCTTCCAGATAATTTTTATTAGAACTTACCATTCTAGCAATGTGGGAATATTCTGCAACATAACTGTGAAAATGACTCAGTCTAAAGATTAAATTCTTTAAGGTGGCTGACCTTCCTAAAATTCAGTAAGGATAATTTCATCATGGTTTCTAACTAAAGTTTTCTTTTATTTGAAATTAGAAAAAGTTTGCACTGCCCTTGAAGGATGAAGTGAGTGTTCTAAAACCATAGATATCAAAGCTTAAGCAGATTCAGATTATGATAAAAAAAAGACTGATTGGTGAATATTAAATACAACAAACACACATCATGGTAATTATATAACAAATGTACTGTACAGTAGATTGTGTTAATTATATTCAGCATGATCCTTCTAATGAGTTGTGTTTGGACAGCTGGCTGAAGAGAAACGAATAAAAGCTGTTCAGAGATGAAGTGGCAAAAATGAGAGGACTGTCACATCCTTCTGCTGTGCAGAGCAACCAGTCTGCTGCAGCTGACACACACACACACACACACACACACACACACACACACACCACACCACACCACACCAACAAGTGTTCAACGTTTCATGTAAATTTTATTTTGTAAGATTTAATAACTTAGAGAAATATGGTGTGTATGTAGGGAACATTTCATAAATAAATGGCATGTGCATGGTTAGCTGTGGGCAAACTTATATAAGCTGTTCAGTTTTTATTTTTAAGCTTAAATTGTATCATACAATACTAATTCACCTACAGCCACCCTAGAGTTGGGTTTTATGAAAGAGTGGCCATCTAAATACATTACTAAGTGTTAAAAATAAGAAGGCACGTTTTGAGTTTGCCAAAAGCCATGTGGGCGACTCTTCAAATGTATGAAGGAAAGTGCTCTGGTCAGATGAAACTAAAATCGAACTTTTCAGCCACCAAGGAATACACAATGTCAACACACCCCTTCACCCCAAGAACAACATCCCCACAGTGAAACATGGTGGTGGCAGGATCATGCTGTGGGGCTGTTTTTCAGCAACAGGGACTAAGAAACTGATCCGATTTGAGGGAAAGATGGATTGTGCTAAATACAGGGATATTCTTGAACAAAACCTGTTTCAGTCTGCCTGTGATTTAAGACCAGGATGGAGGTTTACCTTCCAGCAGGACAATGGCCCTAAGCATACTGCTAAAGCAACACTCCTGTGGTTTAAGGGGAAACATTTAAATGTGTTGGAATTCCCTAGCCAAAGCCCAGACCTCAATCAAATTGAGAATCTGTGGTCAGACTTGACGATTCCTGTTCACAAGCGGAAACCATCCGACATGAAGGAGATGGAGCAGTTTTGCCTTGAGAAATGGGCAAAAATCCCAGTGGCAAGATGTGGCAAGCTCATAGAGACTTATCCAGAGTGACTTGCAGCTGTAATTGCTGCCAAAGGTGGTTCTACAACTAACACTGACTTTAGGCGGTGAATAGTTACGCTGAAGTTTTTTAAAATTTTGTCCTATTTGTTGTTTGCTTCACAATTAAAAAAAAAATCACATCTTCAAAGTTGTAGGTATGTTCTGTAAATGAAATGATGCAAACCTTCAAACAATCCATTTTAATTCCATGTTTTGAAGCAACAAAACATCAAAAATGCCAAGGGGGTGAATACTGTTGCAAGGCACTGTATGTTGAATATTATCAAATATTAGAAAACCTAATAGGAGAAAATCCTAACCCTGATTTTGAACAAAAAACTGCAGTATATGCTCATTCACTATGTGTGTGAAACTCTGGGTCTTCAGTCCAGTGCAGCAGCACATCTGTGGATAATTAGTCTCTGAGTTCCGCAGCAGTCTTTCTTGACTTTAGAGTTATGCTGATGAAAACAAGAAATGTAAATGAACATAGGATTAAAGGGATATTAACTTCAGTCACCCTACACCTGCTCCTTTAAGTTCCAGGACCTTTTTAACCAGCAGCCTCCGGATATGAAATCATTTCTTTGTGGCTGATAATTTTCATTGTAACTGACACTGAACTTTGTCAAAGAAACCTAAAATGAACCTGAACACTATACTGTCAGTTTCCTGTAATAGCATGACGCAGAAAACGGAGTTCAATAAATGACTATAGAAGTTTAAGGTTTGTACAACCATCAGTTTGGCTAATAGGCTGA
Organism: Neosilurus hyrtlii; assembly: GCA_028564935.1. Lineage (NCBI taxonomy): Eukaryota > Metazoa > Chordata > Actinopteri > Siluriformes > Plotosidae > Neosilurus > Neosilurus hyrtlii. The sequence continues at coordinate 21,462,731 of JAOUQZ010000047.1, read as the reverse complement.
TATATAGTATGCTTCTTTAACTCTCGATCTTATCAGATTGTAAGCAAATGAGCTTGAATACAATCTTTAATTGGTAAGAATAGTGTAAGACTATTCTTACTACTTGGAACAAATTAGTAACACCAAAATAATATTGAATATTTTGCTCTCTGGATATTTATAGCCTCTTTTTCTAAACCAGTTTATGGTACAAATTACTGCATGAGAATCATCACAGACTTGTCAAGATCAATTTTAAGCATAATTGGTATTTTCCTAATTGTTAGCTCCTTTTTGTTGTTGTGATTTATTTATAAAAAAAAATGGTATTTAATTATCAAATCATTTGCATCCTACATTCCATTCTTCATGAATATAACCAGGCTATTTGAATATAAGGGAAATTGTTAAAGTTAAGGGTGCTATGGTGGAGTAGTAGTTACCACAACCGCCTCACAGCAAGAAGGTCCCGGATTCAAGTTCAGGGGTTGGCTTGAGCATTTCTGTGAGGAGTTTGCATGTTCCTCCCGTACTTGCGTGGGTTTCCTCATTGGCTGACAAAATTGCCCCTAGGTGTGAGTGTGAATTGAGTGTTTGTTAGCCCAGATTATTTGGCGAGCTCTTCAGGCCTCTTCACGCCTTTACCTGTGAACAGGATTAAGTGGGTCGGCACCTGCCCCTTTTTCCACTAAGTATCTCCACTTTATAGGGACATTGTTGGTGTATGTTCAGTACAAAATATTGTTCCTGTGTTGAGTTACCGGTGTGTACCAGGCCTTTATTCTCGTCTTTGCTCTGTGATTTGATGTTTGCCTTCCTCTTCAGTTTTGATTACTGTTTTGCCTCTAACATTCTGTTTGCCTGATCGAAAGAACTGAACTTTGCCTGTTTAATGACTAGGATTCTGGATTGTGTTTTTGGACTGTTTTTGATTGCATCTGGCTTCATCTCGCCTGCAAAAAAATGTGACACACATTTCAATTATTGCAGTTTGGATAAATTCCAGTTAATTTCATTAACGTCGTTAATTTCAAAATCAGTGAGCATTAACAATAAAACCTCATAATACATATAATAGATTTAATAATAGTGGCCTGTCATTTAAACCACTGTATTTATAGATCCAATCTGGCCTGAGTCAAATTATATAATCATTCAGCACTATATATATATATATATATATATATATATATATATATATGTGTGTGTGTGTATGTGTGTGTGTATGTGTGTATGTATG
>JAOUQZ010000047.1:21446376-21460301 GCA_028564935.1 Neosilurus hyrtlii | reverse complement strand
CTCTCTCTCTCTCTCTCTCTCTCTCTCTCTCTCTCTCTCTCTCTCTCTCTCTCTCTCTCTCTCTCTCTCTGTGGGTGAGGCTAAGCAGGAGGGGGGGTGTTGATTGTTCCTCCAGATCTCAAATGCTTGTGACAGAAGTGCTGAGTGGCCTTGTGGTTCAGGGGGTCAAAGCTCTCGGGCTCCTGAGTCCTGAGAGGATGTGCAAAGCGAGAGAGAGATGAGGTAGAAACTGAGACGTTTCACCTTGGAGTGCAGAAGGTGAGGAGACCCTTCAGACAGACGATCGTGTTGACAGGACATATGTGAATGATTAGGCTGTTTTTCTCTTAGCACTCAGTGAGATAAAGACCAATGGGTTGCATGTCCATTGCACAGGTGCACTCCGCAGAGAGGTGCTAATGTGAACAGTGACCAGACCTGTGGGGTCACTGAGAAAAGAATAAAGAGGCCGTGTTAATACCCAGCCCTGGTTTTGTTGGTTGGTTGTTAAAGTGTGAGCTTTTGTCAGGTTTTACAAGTAAACTGAACTAGAAAGAGAAGATGCATAAAATAACTTCTTTGGATGAGACAAGAGCCTGGCAGTGAATAGATGTTTATTTACTGGGTTAATATAGGCCAGCACTGTTCTAATCATCAGCGTAAACTTTGTATAGTGTTTTTAACAATACACATGGTGACAGCAGTTTAAATCTAGGTGCAGATTTAATTTAGATCCCTAATGAGCAAGCCAGAAGTGACCAAGATGACACAAGGGAGGAACCTTTTAGAGAAATTACTTTGAGTCTTCTGGGTGACACTGCATCTTTTATAACTGTATACTATCAAGCTAAACAATGCTAAAGGATGTTCAGGGTGAGATTTACAGTTTATGATGACAGCAACGGTTCTTGGGTACAAGTTTGCAGTATTCAGGAGAGATTGTTCACTTCTACATGCTATGCTAAGTGTAGGAAATGTTTTGCCCCATGAGTCATTTTGGGATATCTGAAGGTGATCAGTGTGGGACCAGTAAGAGAGTCATATGAATGTAAGAATATAAAGACTTGTTGTCTTGGGCGTGGTTAGCACGACCGCCTCACAGCAATTAGGTCCTGGGTTTGTTTAGCGGGCTTGAGCTTTTCTGTGAGGAGTTGCATTTTCTCCCCGCTCTTGCGTGGGTTTACTCCGTGTGCCAAGGTTTCCTTCCATGGATAACAGTCCAAAGATATGTACATTAGGCTAATTCGCTTCTCCAAATGCATGTTCCTATGCGATGCTCTGGAGAGCTTCAGGGTGTACCCCGCCACTTTTGTGTGACCCTAGTAGGATTAAGTGGTTTGGCAAGGGAATGAGTGTTTTGCGTGCTAAAGAAAACCTTGATCTTTTTTTGACTTGACTTCAGATCAGCTTGCGATAGACTGGATCTATGTGTGTAAACAAAAAAAAAACAACATACAAATAAGTTGAAAAAATTATAATAAGTAATAAAGCCAATCCTAACAAATCATATTAAATTTGGGGCAGCCGTAGCCTAATGGTTAGAAGCAGCTTTGGGACCAAAGGGTCTCTTGTTCAATTCCAGAATAAGCAGGTAAAATGTGTGGCAGTGGGGGGGCGTGAACGGCACCTTTCCTTCCTCCACCTTAATGGTTGAAGTGCCCGTGAGCAAGGCACCTAACCCCACAACTGCTCTCCTGGCACCCCCAGTGTGTGTGGCAGCCCTCTGCTCTGAGTGTGTGTGTGCTCATTTTGGATGGGTTAAATGCAGAAGCAATAATTTTCCTTGTGGTATTAATACAGTATATCAAAAAAAATCCTAGCAAATGAATAAGAAAAAAATTAAGTATTTTGTAGATCATGAAACGTAGTAATGTATTAATTCTAATACATTCGTCAGGTGACTAGTTGATGATAAATACCATTAACTATGACTAAGCTTTTAATGAACTTGTCATTTAAACACTGATGCAGTAACTAAATACCTAAGAGCGAGAAGTACACGTTTGTTTTATTGATATTTTCCCTGAGTGAGTGAGTCATCTCGGAATGGCTAAGGCTCTCTGACTCATTCTTCATAAACACTTTTACACTGAGGCAACACCTGAAGAAACCTGCACAATCACAAGGGAATAAAACACAATGAAATATAAATAATACTGTACATCTTTGTCAGGTGTGACATCCAAAATCTGGCAGTTGTGCATCTTGGTTCATCCACAGCCACTCAGCAGCCTGGCCTCAGAATGAATAAGCAGCTCCACAAACATCCGCAGAAAAAGAAAAAAACAGACCCAGACCCCCGATGCACACATCTCCTGCCCATTTTCTTTTGACAGTGCTCTAAATTCAGCTTTACTGGCATTGAATTCTTACTAAAATAAAGTTTTATTTTCCCACAAAAGGGTTATTTAGGGGTAAAAGAAAAAAAAGAGGAGCTTCATACAGAAAGAAGTAATATGTTTTAAATGTATACTGGTGCACTCTTTAAAACACTCAGGGTCTAAAGTCATGCACCTACCTACATAAAAATCAGTTTCCCAGAAAAGAATTTGTGATTTTGCCAAAACTATAAAGTAAAAGACAAAAAAGGCCTTGCATATATCACATATAAGAGCTGGTGTCATACACACTGAGATTGTGAAATGCTTTGCAGCACCCTGAAAATAAATCCTGTATTTGGTCATGCTTGAAGATTTATTTTCTGAAAAAATAAATTCATTATGTGGAAATTTCTTTTTGATGAATCAGCTAATTAGGAGCCTCCTGATTGTGCAGATCGAGCAAAGCAAAATAGCATGCATCATTAATTGGAGAAAACAGGCCTAACTCCACATACCGTACACACGCATCCTTTCAAAACCGTAAAAACAGCTTTGAGGAAATTGCCACCCACACATATATATTAACTCGAAAACCAGTGAGACTCTTGAAACATTTTAATATGCAGCAATAAATTAATTCAACCTCAGAGAGAGAGAGAGAGAGAGAGAGAGAGAGAGAGAGAGAGAGAGAGAGAGAGCGAAGCCGCACTACATTCTTGTAACCCAAAGCACACATCTGAAAACAATTTGAAGGCCTGCTTGGTTTCCGTGAAAAGGACAATTTGGTGGGTGAGGGGGTGCCACGGCTGAGGGGTGACGTCCCCTGAGGTCCCACCCCGGGAGTGTGCCAGTCTGTTTTCCTCTCTATGCCCAAGATACAAGTAGGCATTTGCATGTAAAGCATGCATGCATTGAAGCACAAAAAGAAAACATCGATAAGGGCTGAATGCCAGATTGTGCGAATTATCCAGCTGCCTGCACAGAAAGAAGCATATCCTACATACTTGACAAATTGCTAACTAAAAAAAAAAATGGCATCGGACCTCTTTCATAAAATATTCAGACTTGCTGACTTCAAAGAGCTGAAATTTAAATGTAGATCTTAAATGTTATCAAGGTTAGAGCACATAATTAAGCGGTGTATGGGAACAAAGTGAGAGCCTCCACAGAAGCCATGTGACTGGAACTGCTAATTGCAGAAAGCCTCAAGGCTTGGTGAAAGGTCACAGTCATTGCGGTATCACTTTAATTTCCCATGAAGACACAGTGAGAGAAAAAGGCATACTTTAAGCATTACAAAGCAAGTTGTTTGGCGAGGACAAATACAGTATATATTTTTTAATTGTGGATTTAAAAAAAAGGAAGAAAACACGTGAGAGAGATCAAAGAAATTGTACACAAAGTGACGCTCTTGGAAATACAATTCAGATTTCAAGAAGTCCCGAAAGGATTCTTATAGAATTTGAATCCAACAGCAGTACGTCACACCGCCAGCAGTCATCTGGTCTCGAGTGATGCGGAACTATACATTGCCAGAGCATCTCGTGCTTTGCCAAAGGTGTTGCACTTCCTATTGCGTTTCAACTGCTGCCAAGTGCTTTAGCCCCTAATCCGCCATTATTTCCTAAATAAAAAAAAATGAAAAGGGAAGAGAAAAGAAGGAGGGAAAAAAGCAAAAGATTATGAGAAACAGATTGCAGAACATAAACACCAATCAGAGAATCACAGAAACAGGAAACAGGATGAAAGTGCTTCCATGGAGAAAAAAACATAGGATCAATGGCTCATCATATTCCATGATACATCGGGTGTGAGCGAGAGAAGCCAACCAGACATACACCAGACACTTGAGGGCCTGGTGCGTGTTTATGGGAATAATCCTGGCTACTTTGGGTCAGGATCTGAATCATTAAGGAGGGTGATGCCTTCTCTAGACTTGTTGATATGATAGGGGTCAAACCGAAGCATTCAGTTTGACAGCGATCGTAATACTTCTTTTGTGGGTGATGCATATGGCAACAGGCCATATAGGATGTTCTACTTAAAGCCTATGAGTCACTGCATGATCACAAACTGACTCATGTTATTAATAATGTATTTTGTTTCACTATTGATCCATTTGCTGTGTGAGAAGCATGGCATATTTCCTGAGGATTCTTTCCTGCATGAGAATCAAGTTCGATTGGCCAAAGGGGAATGTATGTGGGTAACCTAACATTCTCTTTAATGGCAACATTTATATGAAAGCTATAATAATTCAACGACATAAAAGCAGAACGAAAACAAACTCTTCAAAAGAGACCACAAGTACAAAGAATGCGGCTAAAGCGGTTCTTGGTAATTATTTTAGAGTCACATCACATAAGACGTGACAGATTACATGGATATATAAAAAAGAAAGAATTTATGAAAGCTGTAAAATGGCATTTCCAAAATCATGATAAAAAAATAAAATAACGTTGCCATTGCGAAGCAAAGTAAATGAAAGAAAGTGCTGTATTTATCATTTTATAAAGTCATTACATTCAATATAAAACGTCTCAGTGGTGCATGCAGGTAGCTGAGAAGATCACTTAGTCTTTGTTGCTCACTGTCCCTGATCTCCAATCCTCACGATTACTTCTATGGAGCAGGGCAGGAAAAAAACAGGTCCGGGGGGATTTGAAGAGGATTTGGCAACGTGACTTAGAAGAGAGTGCTTGGCAATGGCTTTTTCTTTCAGGGGCAATGAAAAATAATTTCCTCCTGAAAGAGCTGCATGAGGGAGCCGTTTTGGACTGGACGTGAAAAATATGAGGCATGCATGAGGAATGCATGCGTGATTGTGAGCGTATGACTGACTTAAATGTCAAAGCCAGGCGGCCTTTCCAACATCCACATGCCACAGCATTATTTACCCCAACCTCGGTTAGGATTCTTATATAGAAGGTGTTTCTGTAGTCTTAGAGGGTAAAAGTAGACCCACTAGGATTATTCGAGATAATGAAGGAACAAGGAATAATAACTCAGATCGCTACAGTTTCTAATGTTGGATGGTTCTACATAAATTATATACAAAAGATTTGCATTTACCTTAATCAGATTATGCCTCAGTTCTCCCTGAGCTTGTGTGGACTTCCTCCGGGAACTCTGGTTTTCTCTGACGGTCCAAAAACATGCATTGTGCTGTGGTCAGTGGTAGCTCAGTGGTTAGGGTTCTGGGTTACTGATCCAAAGGTTGGGGGTTCAAGCCCCAGCCCCACAAATCTGCCACTGTTGGACCCTTGAGCAAAGGCAGGTACAGGCTAGGCAGCTCGCTAGACCATTGCAGGGCCAAAACATAACCCTACGTAAACCTCATCTTCTCAGTTGTAAAAGTAAGATTTGAAAGAAAAGTAAGTATGCTCTGCATAACGGCATCTTATGTAAATGTAAAATCATTAGACTAAATGGCTGTTCTAAATAGGTGTGAGTGTGAGTGAGAATAGTTTGTGTGTGTTTTGGCCCTGCAATGGTCTGGTGAGGGAGGACCCTGCCTTTGCCCAGTGAGGTTGAGATAGACTTCCGTCTCCCCACAACCTTAATAGGATTAAGCAGTTTCTGGTTTTTGGAACTGTACCTGGAAGTGTATCTAAGAACTACTGCTGTAATCATAAACACTGCAAGGTGCTCATCCCAAGGCTCTTATTCCCAATATTGTCATATTCAGCATCCTTAGGTCAACACACACTAAGGGCATTTTCACATTTGCACTTTTTCCCCCAGATTCGGCGCCATTTGGCCAGAAAGTTTTGAATTTGGAAATCTGTTTTCAAACCTTAGAGTGGGCCGAAGAACCAGTCCCTGTTCCTCTTGTAAACAGTGGCCTAGGGTTTGCTTTAACTGAATAGTGTGTGATTCACATCATGTGAGGAAGCTATCCAATGTCTGTGCTGCATGTCAAGTAAGCTGATTGGTTCAACTTGCCATTTCACTTCCTGTTTCACATTTCATGGCGGCAGGAAACACGGAGGAGACGGAACACTTTAATGGTGTATAAAACCAGAATTTATTAAGACTGGAGCCATGTACATAGCTCACCATATGTGATGTGAGTGCTTATATTAAGAGAATCGTGGAAAATGCACATCTTGTGCCAGACATGCCACGCTACCAGAAAGTGCTGTTCGTCGCTACTTCAGTGTTGGTACCCAAGGAAAATAATATAATATGTATTAATAATAGAAACAAAAGCATATCCTTGTGCTTTCTATTTTGTGAGCCTGTGTGCACAAATCCATGGAATTGTGTAATCAATCAAAAAAAATAGAAGAAATTCCTGTGTATGGAAGTAAATCTTCGACTCGGAGCCCTTCCTCCAGCCAGTGGTATAGACTCGAGTATTTGGGTCAAGTCTCAAAACACTTGTCGTACTCTTTGACTACTTCTACAACTATACTCATCTACAACTGTGTACTGTGATGATTTCTAACTCTACTATCCGGTGACACCCAGAAGAGTATGGGTTTCCTCTGTAAGTGTGGTTCCTCTTAAGGTTTTCGTCATATCATCTCAGTGAGTTTTTCCTCAACTCTGTCACCTCTGGCTTGCTCATCATGGATCTAAATCTACATCCGGCTTTCTGGAAAGATGTTTAGTGACAAACTGTATTGTTAAAAGCATTATTCAGATAAAATTGAATCGAATTTGTCTTTTAAATCCAGAGAGATAGGTATTATTATTATTAATATTAATATTTTTTTTATTTTAAAGTCTTAAATCTGGAACTGGAACGAGCACTATTTATCTTTGCAGGTTTGTGAAGCACACCCCACCTGCTGTTGTCATTTAGACGTTTTCTTTTACTTCCTCATACGCTGTTAAAGGCATCTGTCCCTGCCTGGCGTACCCTGCCCTAATCCCTTAGTGGCCTTCTTCCTCTCTCATATCACTGCTTAGTGATTAGACTTTATTCTTAAAAATGAATGTGCCTGTATGGAAATATTTGTCCACAGTAATCGTGTAACCGCTAACTGATTCTGACGCCTCAGACCTGAGCACTCCTGCAGTCTACCTCTATTAAAGTGAGCTCAACCATTTAATGCTGGAAAAAACACACCATGGCAAATATTTAATGTCGTTTGTATAAAGATTACCCAAGCCACAATCTAGATCATCCTTATTCTTAGAAAGGAGAACCAATCACTTGTTTTTTTTTTAAATGATGGAAGACAGAAATGACCAAAACATGCTTCGCATTGTAGCCTTTAGATTTTAAAGCCCCTTTTGGGAGATGGCTGTATCTGTGATTTTCCCTCATGTTGACAGCCGATCACGTGTCCTGGAAGAAATGCAGAAAGAACAGTAAGCTATAAGAGGTGATTTCAGACTGCAGCAGGGTCCTGACCCGTAAGTGGTCCGTGCTCCAACGAGCTCGAATGACTTGCTGCATGTTGCATTCCCAGACACGCATAGCCCACAAAAGATCGCCGACTTCAAAGGAAACCTGAAAGGTGAAGATATCGCCTGAGCAAGTCCCTGCCAGGCTGGTAAGGAAATGGCCAAATGTGGTTCTTATTATTTGATAAGCATCCCATATTTTAGAGGTATTTTAATAGCCGAGAATGATTCCTTTTCAAGGCTGGAAAGCTGCAACAAGGGAGACCCTGCACAGCATGTTCAGCAGGGGTCGACGGATCATTATTACGCAACGCCCCTTGCTCCATGGCATACCTGATTCACACTTCACACTCAAAGATGGCTGAGTGGATCAGATTTACATTTGATTCATCCTGCTGGAATCGATTGCACCACTTTTTCCCGTCATTCCGTGGAGCTCGGAAGTTCCAGAAATACTTTGGGGGGAGAAAGAGTTTTTTTTTTTTTTTTTTTTTGGTCCATGCTATAAGTGTAGTAGGCGATCATCTTTAGCCTAAATTAAAACTGACCAACATATACTGTTTGTATTGGAAGGTTGCTTTCATAGGATATTAGTGTCACTATGAAGCTGTTGGGAAACTACAAGTCCACAGAGAGGTCTACATCATGAGATGTCGGTTTCATACATAAGGCTTATTCCTCTCTGTTTATAGTCATGATACAGAGGTCAGAAATCCACCACACAGCAGTACTGTTCATCTCCGATCCTAGACAGACCGCAAGTCGAAAAAGTGCTTGGATCATTTACCAACATCAGAGTATGTTTGCTGGATGACTTATTGTCTTACCCCACTGGTATGTCCTTTGTGGTGATTACAAAGGCTTTTTTTTTTTTACTCTTTTGGGTACGCAGAAATTGTCATACAGTGTCTCTTTTGTTTTCTTGGAAAAGCTAAAGATTTAATCCAACTGAGAATGTAGCTCTCAATCTGCAAGACGTATTTCTCACTGACTTAATATGTTTCTGGTGTATGAAAGGTTTGAAGATCTTCTTTCAGCAGAAAATTTCTAATAACGTGGCTTATTTATTTTAAAAAAAGGGTTCTTTCAACCCTTTGCAACATAAATCCAATAATTAACAGTGCTGTGTAACACTTGCTGGCTTTGTTTGATTTTTCAATATGGACTTGAGAAATTTCTTTTCTTCTTTTATGAAGAAAACATGTTGAGAAACGGCGAGTGTTACATATTGCAAATTGTCTGTAAAATGACAGCAGTTGCAAATTATGAGTGAAGAAGAGGATTCATGCTGTAAATATGTGTTGCGTGTAAAGGCCCATATTGGTCTGGAGATGGTCACTGCTTCATGTCCATAATGCAGGAATCAAAGTTAAACCCTCACCTTAGAGCAGGCTGTATATGAGGATGAGGACCAGACCGCTCGGCTCGGGCAGATGGGGAAAAGACAGCTGTGATTAGAGTCATCTTCACAAATGTCACTCTGCCTCTGCAAACCAAATGTTCCTGCCCAGGCTTTGTAAGTCTCATCTTCCTGGTGGCCTGTGCTTTGTAATTGTCACATGTTTGTGCCTACATCTGCCTCTATAAACCCCATACACATACACATACAAAGCATCCCCTGCAGACTTGATCAATAGTGAGAGTTATGATGAAGGAGGAACATGTTGAAACGGAGAGACTGGAATCCAGACCTCATGGTGTCCATTCTATCAAGTCAACGTAAGCACGCATTCAACACTGACCTGCTCCGTGAGACGTGTAGTAGGGATGTGGGATGTTTCCCTTTTTTTTCCTTTTATTTGAAAGTCTCTTTGCCCAGAAGGAATGGATTTGCAGGACCGCTTTGATCCCCTCTTTATGATTCTTTTATTTGTTTTAGCCACATCCTTTTCAGAGCCTCGCTCAATGAAAGATGCTTTGAATTAGGAGCTAGGGAAATAGTGCACACGGCATTCCCTCTGCGCCTCAGGAGGTGACATGGTGGGCCACAGAGCAACCAATAACTGCTTAACGTTGACAAACTGCTAAAAAGCTCCGTGCTCAGATTTCCGTCTTTGGTGCACATCAATAAAGTCGTTTCATGTGACATGTTTCATTTATATTTTAATGCCAGGTTTATTCAAGTTAAAATTAGTTGTCAATTAAAATAGACACAGATTCCAAATGGCATATTGTTTAGACCAGGATTATTATTATAGTCAGGAAGTCTCATAAGATATGACTAGCTTTGTTCATATACATTCCATAGTAACCTCATATTGGAGAAACACAGTTGGCATGAAGATGCATCTGGACACTTGTATTTCATCCAAATCATGGATATATGCAAGACAAGGTATAATGTAATGTGTCTGCTGAGTCGGACCACACTTCCAAAATGGTCAGTCTTGCGTTAGCGATTTCACTGTAGAAAGGAAACTATTAGAACACGCGGACTGAATTTTGCAGGAACAGCAGCTGTTGTAAACAAACGAGGAATTTAAATATTCAACAGGATGATACATCTGAGCACATCTGGCTGCAGAGGCCAGATTAACATGGTTCTACGCCTTGATCAGAAGCTGCCTGATGGAACAGAGTGGATAGATATAAATATAAACTGTGGACAAGTTTGGAACTTTCAGGAGAAATAAAAGACTGATTCAAATGCTAAATACGTAAATAAAGGACAGAAAACACTTGTATTGAATAACTCGGTGATGTTAACAGTGGAAAAGAAGAAGAATCATAGTAAAACATGCCATTTGTCTGTACATTAACTGTGTGATGTGTCGTGGTTTCCTATAGTTTCAGTAGGAAATGCTCTGCCATTCGGAGAACCCTGGGATTGGGAATGTGCGTGCGTGTGTTTGGTCAAGGGGGAAACTGTAAACACTCTTAATTTCTCAATGGAAGTGACCTGCTGACAGGCACTACGAGGACTAATGAAATAAATAAACAAAGTGTGTATAAATAGGTTGGATAAATAAACCTCGTCGAGGAAGCACATTTGCTCTAACATCTGTCCTTTGTCCGGAGTTGGCTCTTTATCCAGGCTGCTGGCTGGTGGACATCATGATGCCAAAAGAATATTTACTGCTCTATGAGGAATGAGGCTGGGCCTTGTTTCGCCCTTTTGTTTCTTGTTCTTAATGAGCAGAACTATCAGAGCTCTTCAAATGAGTTAGGTGAGTGAGGCAGCAGAGCAGGAAGCTGGAGCGGTCAACGTTTTTTAGGCTGGTGCTCGTGTTTATCAGAGCATGCTGTGCTCCCAGGCTTTCATGAATGTATTTTATGACACTGTCAGACTCTAAAAGGCAACTCACTGTCTGGCGTTTTCAATGAAAGAGTATGATTTTAACTTGAATTTTAATACAAGACTGCCTATCTGTAGGTGAAGTAATGAAACGTAAATCAAATGTTAAGAAAGCCATTTGTGCAATGCAAACTGGTCACAGCAAATGTACACAGTGTTGACCTCATGCTAATGCATTATAGTTTGTTCTTTATAAATATGGTTGAGGTGTAAACAGAAATGTAATTTGTGTGATCCATGTTTGAATAAGATATTTATTTACCATTTACATTTACAGCATTTGGCAGAAGCCCTTATCCAGAGCGACTTACAGACTTGAAAACATTCTGATACTGGTTCACTAGGACTCGAGCAAAGTATATCATTACTTCACTAAAAAAACTACTTCAGATTATATTGTTACTGGTTTTTATTTTTTATTCCTTTCACAGTGTTAAATAATGAATAGTTTTTGGAACATAATATATTTAAGCACCAAAATCTAAATGGAGATTTGGGGGGAGGTATTGTAATCACCAGCATCTGTTTGTTAGTTTATCTGTGACCAAAATCCTGACCACACCTCTGCAAGCATTTTCAGCAACCTTGATGACACTGAAGGTTTGAGCAAGGTCACAAAGTTTTGGAGATGGTGTATTTATAACTTTGAAGAGAGTGCCAATAGACATGTCATTACTATGGAACAGAAATCGGACACCATATATAGACTTTCAAATGAGACAATTACCTTTAACCTTGAGAGATCTTAAAAGGTCAAACCCCAGCCATCTCATAAATTCTTCAAACGAGCTAATTTCATCACGTCTGTGTTCTACAGATCATGATGTTCTACAGATGAGTACATGGGTAATTAAAACCAGTACTCATATACAGCCTATTTGTCACATTATTCCTCCAGGTGGAGGCACCTTGCACTCTTGGAATGCCCCTCTAGTTACTGCATGTGAAGTGCTCGATCATTCCTAAGCAGGTGCAAGGCAATGCTGAAGGAGGGAAGAACACACTCCTGTTCACTAAGACGCACTGTTTAGGATGGTGGAGGTGATGGAGGGAGAAAGGAAGAACGAGAGAGAGAAAGAAAGACAGAGAGGAAGCAGGCGATAGAGCAGACCTGATCCCACATGTGGTACACATTTGGCACTATAAACACACACAACCTCCTTGGCAAACTTCCCACCCATCAAACACTGAGCGAAGAATAACAGTGTGTAGTACTTGGTTGCATGCAAAGCACACTCTTCCCTCCTCTGCATCCTCTTCCACACCAAATCGCTTTTTATCTCAGAAGTATGACCACCATTACTGTAGGAAGCGTGTTGTGATAAATACAAAGGCACTACAAGTTGAAATGTTTATATGGCATGTTAGAGAAGCGTAATTGGGCTGAGCACACCTCATTCCCTTCCTCACGCTCCGACAGAAGAAAATACACAAAAGCAATTACCAGCCTAGACCGGCTCTATTACATATACACATAACAGTATAAACACCCACATACACGCATGCCGTATGTTTCTGCCTCCTGTTTATCATGGTGAGTCTGAACCAAACTAAAACATAACAGTGTTTATGATAGAGGGGATGATTGCACATGATCCCTCAGGCAGTGCTGGCAGGATCACAGTCGGTGAGGGGTCTACAGTTCCTCAGAGGTGGGAAGTAACAAAGTACTTTTCACTTCCGGTCTTCTGCTTTTCAAGTATATGTATTTGTGTTTTTCTTTCAATCAACACTTTGACTTTTACTTATTATATTTCAAATGAAAAACCTCTACGGCGGCATTGTGGCATAGTGGCGAGCACGTCTCTATAACAGCAACAAGGTCCTGGGTTTGAGTCCTGTTCTCGGCGAGGGAGTTTCTGTGTGGAGTTTCCTCTGGGCACTCCAGTTTCCTTCCACTGTCCAAAAAACATGCACATTAGGCAAAATGGTCTGTTGCAAATTGTTCCTAGGTGGGGTGTGAATGGATGTGTGTATTTTGGTCCTGCGATGGACTACTAAACTGTTCAAGGTGAAAAATCAGTACTTTTATGGCAACCCAGTTTTATTTATACAGTACGGTTCTTACACAGTGGAAGTTAAAAGGAGATTAAAATTAAAGCAACATGAGAAAATGGAAAAATAAGCAGAATAACTTATCATTCAGTGTCAGTGTAATGACATCTACACATTTGCAGCACCCTGAATGAGGATATTCAACTCAATATATTTTTAAATATTGTTTAATTTCTCTAAATTGTATATTTTAAAGTCATCAGGTGTAACCTCTGTAATCTATCCCTCACTATGTACTCTTTGTATCTATTAGCATGCAGTTCATTTAAATGATCACGGTTATACTCATGCTAGCTGCATTTTGAGCATGTATGAATAAAAGTGTTTCGTTTTTTTTTGTAAACTTTCCCCAATTCTTTTTCACACTTTAATAAAAATATTAGCTTACACTCTTTCTATTTTAACATGACAGAAGAAGGTATAAAATATACTTCAAATTCTTGACTGACTGCTTATTTAGAAGCATAATTGCAGTTTTGTTTGACTAAAGAATTTTATTTTTAGATTTCTCCCTGAAAAAACTGGTCCCTTAATGCAGGGCTTTTGCATTTCAGAGCAAAAATTTATGATCAGCACAGAATAAACTGTATGAACAGAAGGCAAATATACACCTTTGATTTATTTGAGCCATTTTTGAGTGATTTTGTTCTGAACTTTTTTCATTCAGATGTAAATTTTAAATATTTATTAAAATTGAACGTAAAGTCAATTTAACCACAACCAACCTGAAGCTAGTTGATAGGAATATCCAATAACCAATTTATTTATTATTATTATTATTGTGATGGCCTGGCGAGCTGTCCAGGGTGTACTCTACCCTCGCCCAGAGTCGGCTGAGATGAGCCAGTCTCCCTGCGACCCTAATTAGGATTAAGCGATTCAGAAAATGAATGAAGGAATTATTATTATTATTATTA
>JAOUQZ010000047.1:21355220-21366927 GCA_028564935.1 Neosilurus hyrtlii | reverse complement strand
TTCATTATTATACCAACTTATATTTCCTTGTACACACTTATATATCATCACACACACACACACACACACACACACACAAATATATACAAACATTTTTTTTTTTAAATAGCAGACATCCCACCCTGCAAAAATCCATTTTATGGAGGTACCCCACTGCACCCTCTGCAATTTTTTTTTTTAAAAAGCCATGTAGCACACAACCTTGTCATTACCCTTCATGTAGCAGAGAGAGAAACCAATTAGGATGATCTCTCTTTGTTACCCTTTAACTACATTAGTCAGTCATTTGCTCTCCTTCTCCAGAGATTTTTGATAAGCTCTGTGATCTTTGCTCTCTCTCACATGTGCTCTTAAAAACAAATTTCCCGGATATTATTTATAGATTGCAGGCACCTATCAACATGCAGCAGACTTCTGGAACCTCCAGCAGTGGGATGTCTGTAACAGTAACACAAGAAAAGTGTCTTATTTAACATACAAAGCATGTGATTTTGAATTGTGCACAACAGGTTGTGCTGTTTGGGGTGGGGCTGGGAGGTGGGGCATGTTCTCTCTTCCTTGTCAATCACATGAACTCTGGACAATCACAAGCTGCTCTGAGAAGAGGGAAGTTTGAAAAGAACGGTGTCTTGGAGGAAGTACATAAATGCTAAAAAGATTATTTCCTTAAGAATAATTTTTTTGAAGCATGACTTTTGTTGCCATTACAAAATCTATTTACTATTATTTTTTTAATAAATTAATCCTTCCTGGAAGTTTTTACCCCCTCCAGGGTCATGGATGATCCTTGGGGATCCATGGACGAATAATCCATCTACAGTCTTTCAAACTGGAAAATTTGAATCTCCCAGCAAAAGCTGCATGTATACGACTGAGAAGCATGGTGTGAAACGGCACCAGTACTTACATCATCATCCTTCCTATCAATGTTTTTAAGCCTATTTTAGCATTTATTGGATTCCACATGTGACTTCAAAGTCTTTCTGTCATATTCAAATGTCCTTTCTTTGTCACAAGAGTATTTATGCTCTACTGGCCCTCAATGTACTCACCCCTACGTTTCCCATACCACCCTCCCAGCATGCTTCTTGTTCCTGTTGCAGTTTATTCATGTCCTGTCAGCACTGTGCATGTTATACAAATATCTTGAATCATGGCTTCTGGTGAAAAGTGTGCACGATATATGAATGTGATGCAAAAGATCTACTTGACCTCTTTTGAGACCCAGGACACTTATAGCTTGGATCAGTGGCTGACTTGTTGCTGTAGTATGTGAAAAGAAGCTAAAGTTTATTTAACCAAAATATAAAACCATAAGAACAGCGTACCTTTGAGTGCAGTCGAACCCAGCGGCTGTAGAGAGCATGCTTGCAGAGGCGAGAAGGCCGGCCCATATCGTCTTTACCCGTGGTGGCATTAATGATCTCTAAGCCTTGGTCACCCACTGCCCAGTTCACACTGAAGTTTGGGGCTTTTCCTGGCTGCCGTGCTTCTGCGTTACTGATTCCTGCATAACACATACCCACAGGCACAGCATCAAACTGTGCAGATTAATTAAAGTATTTTTAAACAATCATGATCAAAAGGATCAGTTAGTTACAAAGTGGCTCGGGAGCTCCGTCCATCCGTCTGTCTGCCATACTTTAGTTTCCAGACATTTATTTGCCGCGCGCTAAACCTGGGGCTTTCAAACTTGGTATGCTGGCTCACTTCTATGGTATATTTTGAAATTGTCCTTTCCGCGGGAGCGTCTGGAGCCTTGGGGTCTATTTTTCTTATTAATTTTAGGACAAAAAGGGATGCTAAGTAAACAATCAAACACTACAACTGATTCAATTTCAATTTTGGCATGGTAGAAAAGGAATAAAATAATTATTTTATTAAAAAACTACAACTTTATAATGACAAAAGTATCACATTACATTGTTACCTGGTATTGTTTTTACTTCTAATAGTTGCTGATTTTGTAATTTTTTAAATGTAATTAATTTTTTTTGTGTGGATATGCACGCCTATAAGTTAAGAACTGCTTGCCATATCACCATCAAATTTTCAGGGTAACAACTTGAGACCAAAGGCTGTTTATTAAATAGTAATTTTAAAGGTTTAAGGTCAGCAAAATAGTCGACAACTGGTTGTAGTGGGCTTTGAATCCAAGACCTTGCTGTGTGGCAGATGTGCTTACCATTACAAGCCTGTGCCACCACATTGTTTATTACATAAATCAAAAGTTTATGTAGACACAGCTTCCTGTTAGTGTTATTTAGGATATATTAATGCTGAGGTTTTTGTTTTATTCATGTTAACTGGTATCAGTTATGCAAATATTGATGTAATGTTACAGATGAATATTTTTAAATAAGTAAATAATTTTTGAAGAACAATTTCTTTCCTTTTTTTTCTTCAGGCAAACAAAGACATGCAGTGCTTTAAATATTACATTTATTTAAATATCTCCAGCACCGCTGTGTGTGTGTGTGTGTGTGTGTGTGTGTGTGTGTGTGTGTGTGTGTGTGTGTGTGTGTGTGTGTGTGGTAGCCACCATTAAATGTTAAAGAAAATATCCAAATCTTAGCTCCTAGTTTACTCTTTCAAATATACTCTAGATGGCAACGGTAAGAGCTGTATGAGAATGAAGAATATAAGACTGATGATTATGGAGTTAATGTTAATCATGCCATTCTTAAGTCTGACCTGAAAGGCTGTACGTCAGTAAGTGGTTCAGCTTATGGCCCATAATTACAACAGATGGACCTTTTATAGATAATGAAAGTTCTATAACTAGTAGTAATCATACCTGTCTATTTCACACAGTATGTCTATTATAACTAGACATTTTCCATGACTCACTGGAGAGTAATTGCTGTATACGTCCATGCAGGTGGAACCACTGAATTATTATATTGAAAGATTGTGTTGTTCTGATCTGCTTTTAATTCCAGCCATTTAATACTAATCTCATTATTTTTACCTTGTACGCTCTCTTTTTATGTGGAAATTTTAGTTTGAAATTTATAATACATCTTCATGGATTTTAATATGGCAACCTTTAGTTCAAAGACATCTTATATCGCTTTGAAAATCAATGAGTATCCGGTTGTATGGAGCTGACAGCATGGCTTGCATTTCTACTGCGACACTGTTATGACTTTTTTTTTAAGCCTTAAATTAGACACCATGAAATCAGTAGATTTACCCTCCTGGGAATCTGATGTAACACACTGTAACTGTGAGGAATAACACATGTATAATAATATGATTAAGGTGATGTGGTTTGAAGATCTCAAGCAAGGATCACTTGAGGAGCCTGACATTCTCAAATAGCACTCCGTCTTTAAACAGAGGACATGCAGTGTTTGCACACAGCCTAGATAAAAGCTTACATTTCTTGCTCTATCAACAGAAGGAGGTAGAGGGGAAGTGAAAGAGGGGGAAGAGAGACTGAACCAGAAAAGGATGGAAGGGGGATTAATCTAAAGTTTTCAACTTGCACTAAAGCAGCTTTTGAGGAGTTTGATCTGAGAACTCAAGAGTTTCATTAAAGGAAAATAATCCACCCTGAAAGACTTGCATATTAATCTTTATAATTAACATGTGTCCTTCAATGGTGTGCAAAATGTATCCTGTAATGAAATTTCGAGTTGCCCCCCCCCCCCCCTTTTTTTTTTTTTTTTTTACATTTCAGAACGCAAAGCCAGCCGACTGCATCACAACTGCTGTCTGAATAATACCAGGGGTGGCGTAACACACATGGAAGAAAGTGGTATGTCTCAGCACATATGAGCTTAAAGATGCCCATGATTGAGGTTTAAAGCTTTAGAGGTATGACTCATCTTTCTTTTACATGATTTAAGGTAACGGAATTGTAAAAAAGGTGAAAAAATTTGTAATATCACATTGGAATATTGATAGAATCGCAATATGAATACAAATCGTATACAGCCTGGTTTGGGAACAGCACCAAACAGAACAGGCGAGCTCTCCAAAGGGTGGTGCGATCAGCAGAGCGTACCATCCGAATCGATCTTCCTGACCTGAACACTATATACAGCAAGCGGTGCTGGACCAAGGCCAGGAAGATGGTGAAGAACCTCAGCCATCCCAACAATTGACTCTTCTCTCTGTTGCTGTCAGGGAAACATTTCCGTTCCTTGAAAGCAAACACTGAGCGAATGAGGAGGAGCTTCTTTCCGCAGGCGGTTCGGGCCCTGAACCAGAACACTGGTACCTGGACTCTGTAGACTCTCCCCCCACACATAGACATCCACCTCAGCTGACTGCTGCACACAGACACTTGTCACTTTACAGACACTTGTCACTTTGCACATAGACACTTTACAGACAATTACTTGAAAAATTGCCACTGCATTACATTAGATTTCATTTCATTTCATTATATTGCTTTTATATTTGCATTTATATTTTACTTTATATATTTTATATTTTATTCTAAATATTTTCTTTTTTTTCTATTTTACATTTTTATATTTATTCTAACCTTTAACTGTAAAATCCTTTAAACAGTTTTAGTTTTAGTTATTGTTCTTTTCTTCTTGTTACTTTGATAGCTTATTCTTTACATTTTTGGACAGTCATACTAAGAATTTCACTACATATTGTACTGTGTATAATTTGTATGTGACAAATACAATTTGAATTTGAATTCGGCAACTAGATATCATGATAATAACATATTGCATGGTCCCTGGTGATTCCCATTCCTATCTGACTGTGGTGAGAGAGCATATGCCTCCTCTCTCCCAGAGAACAATAGCCAATTTTGCTTTCTTGATCTCCCAGCCATTAGTGGATGTGGCGACATGTTGATTTAAACTAGTGAATGACCGGATGAATGGGTTTAATGCAATACTCGGAAGCTTGAGCTGTTCTATTGCATTTAAACCTCTTTCACTGACATGTTGTGATGCGGCAGCGCTTTAGGCCTCAAGTACATCCAGCTCTCTTACCATCTTATCTGTACACTCTATGCAAACCGAACAGCTTCCAAAGCTTCATGTTTCATAACGATAAAAACATTTGTGCTCATTTTATAGATCTGAAACAAGCTGTGCCTTGTGGGGAGTCCATTGTTTGCTGTCTCCACTACTTCGATGTTGGGTTTCTTATTAAAATATCCATCTATCTAAACATTTTGTTATATACTCAATTAATCCCACAAGACTCAAATTTGTATTTGCATTTAACCTAGCCAAAGTGAGCACACACACTCGGTGCAGTGGGAAGCCAGGAAAGCAGTTGGCTTCAGCCATGAAGGTGGTGAAAGTGGAAGGTGCTGCCTACTCCTCCTGCCGGTTTGGGAATCAAGGCCGACCTATTGGTCCCAAACCCGCTTCTTTAATCATAAGGCCATGGCTGCCCTAATGAGAAAAGAAATTCTTTTTTTTCACCTTTATAAAATATGTTTAAGATAACTGAACTCAATCCATTTTAAATTAAATAAAAATACTTTAACTGTACTAACAGCTTCTTGTGGCATCTTCTCACAGGATTAATAAAAATACTGCACCAAGTTTTGAGAACAAAGCCATGTCTTTGCAGAAGTGTCACTCACACTGTTTTTTGTTTATTGCATCATTCTGAGTGAACTCTAGAGCAGTGGTCACCAACCCTGTTCCTTGAGATCTACTCCCCTAAAGACTTTGGCTCTAATCCCAATCATGCCTACCTGAACATCCAATTAGTGCATTAAGAATGTCTAAGTCAGCTAAAAGAGGTGTTAGTTTTTGGCTGGAGATGAAAGCTGCATGAACGTAGATCTCAAGAATCAGGGTTAGAGACCCCTGTTCTACAGACTGCTATGTGGGGAAATCCCAGTAGATCCATGGTTATAGAAAAACTCAAACAAATGCATCTGGCACCAATAATGATGAGATGGACAAACATCACTTTCATCACATTCTCTGCCAATCTGATGGTTGATACAAACATTACCCAAAAGCTGCAAGCGCATATCTGCACTGCAGCCACATGTTCATAAAACATTGGAGTTAGAATCGAGAACTCAGTAAAATGGTGATTAATCAAAGGTTATTGTGATAAATTACTCATGAAAAAGTAGGTTTATAAACTGATAAACATGTTTCATAGATTCAATATTTAACTAAGTGTCAGGTGTGTTTCCATGTTGGACATGAAACAATGATAACACCTGTTGTGATTTCAGCCCATGGCGCTCCCATGTTCTTCATTTATTCTGCTGTCTCTTTAAATTTGTTTCCTGTAGCTTTTGGATAGAAAACAAAAATAAAACATTCTCCATTCACCATGTGCCACATATCTTAGTGTGTATGTTTAGTGCTTTTGGATAATAGTTGCTACTGGGGGAAGCTGATGTGAAACAGTGCAATTTTCTCCACCTGATGTGCATGATGTGCAGGTTACTTTGAGAGCAAGTTGAAAATCATTGCCTTTTGATATGAATGGCTAGAGGAATTAGGTGGAAAAAAAAACATCAGTGAAAAGTCAGGCAGTTTTCTACTTAGGCATATAATGATATATCAAAAAGGACTAAATCAGAGCTATCTATTTATATACTACCAAAAGCTGAAGAGAAGAGAAGCAAATGATGGTAGTTGTTTTATTTTACATAAGCCTGACTAAAGTAATTATTTACTTAACAACCTAGTTAAACTAAAGAAATGTATTTTCATTTATTTCATTTTCCAACCCTTTATTAGGACCACAGAGAGTGTGGAGCCCATCTCAGCTGACTTCAGGTGACACCAGGTTAATCCTGAATAGCTTAGCAGACCATTATAGTGAACACACCCAACCATTCATAGTAAAATTCACACTTATGGCAATCAACAAGAGAAAGGTCCATTTTAGTCCAATATGCATTTATTTTGGACTGTGGGAGAAAACCGCAGAACCCAGAGAAAACCCATGCAAGAACAGGGAGAACACGCACACAGAACTCCTCACAGACATGCCCTCAAACCCAGGACCTTCTTGCTATGAAGTGCTTACAACTAGGTCACCATGCCGCCCACTAAATAAATATTTAAATGAAAATAGAATAGGAAAATAAATGTTGCATTTTCGGTAATAATATCTCCCTAAATGTATTTAATTATTTAATCACGTTTATTACATCTATATTTATTGTTTTTTCCTCCAGAAATATTGTGAGAAAATCAAATTATGAAGCCAATATTGTGACTCAAACCAAATCATAAACCAAATCGATACTCTGGGATTGAATTTCAAGAATTTCAGCAGTATGTTTTCGCACATTTCCCCTACATTGATTTGTAATAAGTGCCATGTGCAGCAGATGAGTGGAAGCAGAGGTGAGGTGGAGGGATGAGTTTACCGCTGAGCAGGGGCCGGTTGAGGGTGAATTGCTGGGGCAGGTGTTCGATGTCTGCAATGCGCTGGTACATAGCCCGAGAGAGATGATCGGCGTGGTACAGGCTGCCCAGGATGATGCTCGAGAAGTAGATGGGCTCAGTGAAGTAGCTCATCAGTGAGCCCTGGATCCCCACCACGTTCCACCTGTACCAACCCCCGCACACACACACACACACACGCACGCGCACACACACACGCACGCACGCACACACACGCACGCACGCACGCACACACACACACACACACACACACACACACACACAGACCATCAGAACAAATATTTCTTGACTGTAGTTCTATTAAAAGATATTTTGTTTTGCCCGGAGCATTTGATCTAACACACTGTTGTCGCCGGTATGAGAATTACGACACTAACGGTACAGGTCAGGAACACTTCAATTATGGAAACATCAAATATGTTTTTAAGAGCAACAGAGAACAGCAATAGGGTTTTTTTGGAACTTTCTTTAACAATGTCTGAAGAAAGAAAATGTAAAATATATATAGGAGAAAACTCTCCAGCAGCAGCAGCAGCAGCCTGGGGCTTGATGCTTTTTGCTCACACAGGGTATGAGATGAACGGGTTCATTAGTGCCGTTCTTCCGTTCCATTACGTTGAGCTTTTACATCCCAAGACTACCCCAGCAGGGTTCGTCCTTCTGCAGCACACAATCAAAGGGGCTAATCAAGACAGGCTCGACACCCCTAAACAACACCTGCTGCACTGCCATGTCTCGCTCTCAAGTGATTGAAGCTCTTCTGTTCAGTATGGCCAATCAGCTGCTTCTAATGCCAGCTTGACTCACAGCCTTAACTCCTGCTATTGTTAATGGGGCGATTTCATTAACCTGGGAACCTGGAAGACTTGGCTAACACCTATACATCTGCTGTTTCTTAGCAGTAAGGCAGACCATTCAATCTATAAGCAAATATGTAAGTAATAACAGAAGCACTTGAAATCAAATCCTGTTGGGAATTGTTTTTTTTTTAAATTCATAAATAAAAATGCATGCAGATATATTAATAATTCAGTAAAATGAGTGGGTGGAAAACTTCTGTAGAGGATGGGTGAAAAGGGTTGAGAAGTCTGGTTGTGCAGGCTTCAGAACATCCTCTGTTATCTAAACCTCACCTTTCATCTCTGTTATAGTACACTAGCCTGTGCTTAAGAGCCCTTCAGAAACTGAGGATTCTCATGAACACGTAGACAACATGCTGAGCTAGCCGCAAATGTAATATTCTTCAAAAAGCTTTTAACTAGGTTGGAATGCTAACAGTGCAAAAATAATGTTGCTGCGATATTCCAAAACATCTGCATTAATACTCAGAGTATGCCCAGTTAGACAAAAAAACAAAAACAAAAAAACATTATGGATGTGTTGGTGAAATTTCTCAGCAGCCTCATCTGAATATTTATATGATTATACTATAAGAACTTTCTGAAATGAGGCAGACTAGCATGAAGGGCATGTCTTGTCAATGCATGTTAGCTGGGTATATAATTTAAAAAAGTAAACATAGAAATATTTCTATTTCAGCACACCTGACTTGGCTCATTTAATCAACTGATCTGTTTTCAAACACTTGATTGGTGAATCTATGATAGACTGACCAATCAAGTGTTTGAAGATTAGTTGATTAGGCTGCTTAGTTGAAACAAAAGCCTGCAGCCAACAGCGGCCCTTTGTGGAATGAGTTTGAGACTCCTGTGGTTATTGAAAAAAGTACAAAATTATTAAAAAAAAAAGTTAGATATTAAAAACTATAAGGAATAAAATACTTGGGAGTGTTCACTAATAGAAAATCATCACAGAGGGGATGATGTGACATGACTCAATGTAATGTGGGATCAGGATTACTACCACAAAGTATAAATGTATATCTGAAAATTTTTTATTCCTCTTCAAACATCGGCGATCCTGTTATCACTGTTATTGCAGTTTTAAATCATTACCTAACCAGCTCCTTTTATTCTCTCTTGTGGGTAATTAAAAAAAATAAATAAATAAAAAATAAAAGATGGCTTTTTGTTATGCAAATTCAAATTCACACTCCTCTGTTCTGAATACTTTCTGGTGTCCAAAGGACATACAAGAAGAAGTTACAGCTTTACCTTCGTCTCTTACAAAGTGCTGACACTGGAGACTCTCTCCAAGGAATGCTAAGCAAATATCTGCTAACAGCAAACATTAATGTATCAATGTGTAACTGTAGCAAACCTGAGTGTTTATCAGGCATTTTAATTCAAGCCATAAATAGCATACCAAACAGATTGTGCCATCGCTGTGTAGTACATACCAATGGGTATTATACATCTCCCAAACCAAGCATAATACTTGAATCAAAACAGTGGACAAAAACTCTGTCTGTGATGGTCATGGAGTCTAAAATCCTACAAATTAACAAAATGTGATTACAAAAATTTAAAAAGAAAGCTACACAACAGAGTCTTTAAAAGGTAAAAAAAAAGCACTTTTTCAAACATTGAATGAGTTTTAAAAGCACACGTGGCCTGTTTCCTGCTTCGAGAATGTTAAAATAACCATAAAAATCTAATTTTAGTTTACTTGTTCCCACGTAGTATTACTAAAACAATTATTCACCTCAGACTCAGTGGACAGTTGTCACGTATATGACATTGACTATTTTAAATTGCCTGCCTGCCCACCTAAATATAATATACCAATAATAACTAAGCCCCAATCCTACAGGGATATTGATACATGACACCCATATTCAGCTGTATTGCTTTTAACCAGATGATATAGTGCAACAGAGGAACGCATGCATCATAAAGCATGGGGAATCCGGATACACAACGGTTTCTAGTTATGTTGATAAATAACCCTGTCCAGCAGGAAATGATGGCACCTTGAGAAATGGTGCAGTACAAGTGACGAAATGCCATACTCTGACAGCTCGCAATTCTTCAACTACTAACGGCCATCGTCCCTCAGGCATCGCTTACGTGACTACTGCTCACACTTCCATTGCAGAAGAAAGGCAATCATTATCAGTGCCTGTTTTTTTCCCTTTATGACAGTGCGCTTAATAGTCTAAATAATAGCAAAGGGAAACAGATAACTAGGAACGAGGGACTCGCTCATCTCCAGTGACAGGGCTTGCATTACACACACACACACACACACACACACACACCTGCCTTCTACACCCCCTTATCGCTACACACAGGCGTCAGCAGTGAAACTGACAGCAACTCTGCCACTGAAGAAAACTATGCACTCACTCCCACAACCCTGTCCCTATAGATAATGACCATGGTTTAAATCCTGAAAATCTTGGTGTGGTGTGACAAGAGAAACTGTTTTCTTGGGAAGCATTTAAGAATATTTATTTATGGTAGTAGTAGTACAAGTGTCACAGAATATTCATTTTAGTGAGATCCACAGAGTCTAAGGTGCACAAATGTTTCAGTATATACTACACGGCTACAGAAATCAAAAAAGAAAAATCACACCCTAAAATTAGATTTTTATGGTTCATTATTATTTTTAATCAGGACAGACGCAGGAGACCTCCCAGTGCAGTGCAGGCAGGTCCACACCCTAATTGCTGTGTAAAGGCTTCTTTTAAACCCTTTATACTGATGTGGTGTTACTGCGCAGAAACATAATGAAAAGCAAACATAGTTGATAAAAATGTCTGAGTCAGCTAATGGATCTGTGTAGCTAACGGCATTTGATCTCATCTGATTTCATTGAAACACCACAGCAAATCCCGATACGTAAAGAGGTTTTAGTATATACATGGGGAAACAAAAGAAAAACGTACTCATAAAATACAGTGATGCTTGGGAACCTTTAATAATTTTATACAATTCTGCAGAAAAATGACACAAAGCATCATCAGATTTTCACACAAATCCTAAAAGTAGATAAAGAAAACCCAAAAAAATGAAACAAAAATACTTTACTCGATCATTTACTTAAAAGGAAAATGATCCACCCCTCCAAAATGATCCTGGGAACTATGTTGTCGGGGGCATTATGCCCCTGGTAGGATCATCCAAGGCAAACAGGTCCTAGGTAAAGGTCCAGACTAAGTGCGGTTCATTAGACCTCTATGAGCACAGTTACTCCACAGTTTCCCTTGCCCAGACGCGGGTTACCGGGGTCCCCCCCTGGAGCCAGGCCTGGGGGAGGGGCTCGAAGGCGAGCGCCTAGTGGTCAGGCTTCTGCCCATGGAGCTCGGCCGGGCCCAGCCCGAAGAGGAGACATGGGTCCGCCCTCCCATGAACCCACCACCTGTGGGAGGGGCAATAGGGGTCGGGTGCAATGCGAGCTGGGTAGCAGCCGAAGGCGTGGGTTCTGCC
>JAOUQZ010000047.1:21342493-21354282 GCA_028564935.1 Neosilurus hyrtlii | reverse complement strand
GTGTGTGTGTGTGTGTGTGTGTGTGTGTGTGTGTGTGTGTGTGTGTGTGTGTGTGTGTGTGTGTGTGTGTGTATTGTGAATATATGTACACTGTGCCATTCATGCCCTTTCCACATCAACAGTGTACGGTTGATAGCTGTTCAAACATGGCAGGAAGTCTATACCAACTGAAGGATATCGTCCTTCACAGATTTATGACCAAAAAGTGCATCTAATCATTTGTGCAACTATTGGGGCAATGCTCAGGTCCTGAGGGAAGATACTGATGGAGTTATTACCGGCTAGTTTACATGTACAATTGTGCAGAGCATGCTGAAGCTGCCTTAATAGTGAGTAAAGTTATTCCCTTTTCAGCAACTATCTGCAATATTAGCCATCTGTATAAATATTAGCTGTATTTTACAAGGGGAATCAAATAAGAATTGCAGACACCCCAAAATATCCCAAAAGTAATTGATAAGTGTAATGTAGGGATTTCAAATGATTTCTGAGTTCTGGCAAAAAATTTAAATGATTACAGACGGACAGACATAAGAACATAATGATGACTATGTAGCTGCATTACATGTGGAAGGGATAATTTAAAGCTAGTTTGCCCAGATGACATGACATGGCTGGGTAAAAATGCTACACAAGGTGGCCTCGTAGGGGGTCTGTGACATTCCTTATCTCATGACTGTTTAATGGGTTAAAAATGGGAAAAATATGTGTTTATGGGAGTTGAAAAAGTGATCTTTACTCCACTTTTTCCTAAACCATGCATTTTCTTATTTTTTCCATAAAAAACTTGTGATAGGTATTTCTCTTTAAAATGTATATTTAGTTTTATCATGTTTTAAAAAATAGCCATTCTATAAAATGTCGTATATATAACCCTTCAGCCAGGATGCCTTAAGTGCACATATGACAAAAGCCATCCCCATATGAACAGTTTAGGACAATCATGTTATTAACCATAATCTAAACACAGGTTTAGGTCATAGGGAATGCCTATGCAAAATTTCAGAACGCTATTATGCATATGAACTGAGCAACGGCCCGTAAAAACTTTATATGTTTAAAGTCACTGTGAAAACGTCAAAGGTAACATATGCAAATTAGCTACCCCACACCCAGGATAGGGTCATCGGGAGTGCCTATGCAAAATTGCAGAAAGCTTACGGAGGTCAGTAAAAAATACAGACAGAAAGAAGATGCAAAAAGATCACAAGACGTGTGTTTTATTTTTAGCACAACCTCCTACAAGACAGGTAAAATACAGGTTTTTTTTTTCAGATTTGTGTTATGACCATCACAAAGACATCAGAGTCTTCTTCAAATTATTAAGACGAAGCTGGAAGCAGAGAACTGTATAGAATGACTCAATATACTACAGCATTACAATCTCCCTGCACTGGAACTAAGGGGACCAAACATGCTTAAGCATAGCAATACTCCTATGTACAACGTGAGCTACAAGAAAACATGACATACCAAGGTTGGTGTGAATAAACTTGAACCCAGATATCAGCCTCACCGAACAAGTTTGGGATGAACTGTAACAGTGACTGCACCCCAGATCTCCTCATTCAACATCAGTGCCTGATCACACTAATGCTCTTGTGGATGAACAGGCAAATCCCCCAAATCTAGAAGAAATCCTTCCCAGAGGACTGGAGATTATTATATAACAGCGAAGTGAAAGTAAATCTGGAAGGGTATCTTCAGAACACGCAAATGGGTCTGAAGGAGAAGTGCCCATAACTATGTGAATATAGTATATATTGTGCAGCCTGGGATTATAGTTAAAGGCATCTATAAATTATATTAAATCATCTGTTCCCAAAGCGTGATAGACCCCATGTTCTTGCACTTTTATCAATGAAGCAGAATGCTCATGGATCATATAGCTCAGCATCAGTGTCTGATCTAATGACAAGCAAACACATACAGTACTGTCACATACCAAGTATATATCTAAAGCCTCGGCAGAGCTTCCACACTTACTGTAATGTTCCCCCAAGAAGGTTATGCTTCCAAAGTACAATATCCCCCATGAATCCATTTGAAATCCTCTGCAGATCCTCTGCGGTTCTAGTAACTCTCAGTGTCAATCACCGAGATGAAGTTGGAGTGTGTTAAGTGAAAGGTGCGACAAAATGCTCATAAATCTTTTTAATTAAATCTTTGACTTAGCTATATATACACATATATTTACATGTAGTTATCATTGGCGGATCCTGCTTAAATCATCAACAAAAACTCTTAGTTCCTCCATGACAGCTCTATAGAAGTTCCGAGAGAGAACCACTATGTATGTTGTGTAATTCTGTGGATCCTCCTGCTCCGCCGAGAATATATACTTGGTATGTATATTGGACAATTCCGCAGTACTTAAAGAAAGAAGCAAGAAATAAAAGTATCCCAACAAAACATCATGATCTCTACCACAGCTGTCTGCATACTGCAGGAGAACCCTACACCACAGATAATCTGCTTCACACCAGCTTCAACTGAGAAAAACAATTTCACACTTGTAAAGTTTCATATATCTGGGAGTAGGTGGTGTTATTGAATCTTTTTTTCTGATTTCGAGGTCATCGTCTGAGAGCAGACCAGGACCTCTTTCAAGGGAGAAAAAGCTGAAGCACAAATGTGACTGAGAGGGTTAATAATTTTATAACATCACTGATAAACACTATGACGTTGATATTGTAACAGAGCATTATTTTGTTTCCATTCAGAATAATTTTCAGAATGGATTTGTACACATGCCAAGAAAAAGTGCCTTTTTTATGTTTCTAAAAATTTAAAAGCTATATCTCTATATTTGCACTAAGAGCATGCCTTAAGAGGTGGAAACACCCAAATTCAACCTAAGAATAGAAAAACTTATGCCTAAAGAAAATGGCACTACCTGTTGTCATGACAACTCCTGCAAGCACTTTCCTCCGTGCGTGAGGGGACGTGAAGTTGTCAGTGAGCTCGCTGAACTTGTCCACCACGAGACGAGAGACAGCGTCTGCTAAAACCTGCCAGAGCACACACAGCTGGTTCAAGCATTCATCAGAGAATTTTTTTTTCAGAGATTTCTTTTTTTTTTTTTTTAAACAACGCTGCAGATGGAAAAACCTCAGGATCTGTTCTCCTTATTAGGGAAAAAAGACCTACGCCATATTCATGATAATAAGAAGACTAAATTGAATTCCTAACTTTAGGATTGTGGTCCTTAGTTTCACCTTTCAATAATGGCAATTATTCTGTCTAATGTCTTACCACCTTCTTCAGGCATTTTATCCCCTCTCGCCATGACAGTGTCTTTTGTCTCATTCTCCATTCCCCTCTGCTAATACGCTGGAAAATGATTATGCCAGAAAGAAGGCACTGGTTCAATGGGCACAAATTAGAGACATTAGTCCAACATTGCTTCCCCAGCACTTCAGAATCACTCAACAGCAGACAGCTAATGTGAGCTCGATGCGCAGCAGAGCTGCCTGACATACTGCGCTGTGCGGGAGAATGAACCCCCTTCAAAATAGAAGGAGCGTTTTCACCCTGGCAATCGAGCTCACTATTAGCAGCACTTGGATTTTCATTAATTTTCCCGGTAAGTAGCAAGGGAGGCAACTTTCATGAGAAGATACATTAAATAAATGCTAGCAGACTGTGAATTCACTGGACGATTACGTGCTGGCGTATCACAGCCCCGAAGCAGCAGGCTGAATTCAACAAGCAGGATAAGGGAGAAACAGCTGCACAAAGAAACCCAAGCACCAAAG
The DNA here is from genome assembly GCA_028564935.1 of Neosilurus hyrtlii. Classification (NCBI taxonomy): domain Eukaryota; kingdom Metazoa; phylum Chordata; class Actinopteri; order Siluriformes; family Plotosidae; genus Neosilurus; species Neosilurus hyrtlii. The sequence continues at coordinate 21,350,524 of JAOUQZ010000047.1, read as the reverse complement.
ATAAATAGCATGCTTCCATTTTGATAGACTGTCATTGAGTCTACACCCCACCTTTTTCGACTGCCTGTATCTGCACACACATGCCACAAAGCATGACTGGTGCAATGAGTAGGCCAGCGATAAATGAAAAGTCCTCCTAATGCCTTTTATCCCAGCCATCTTCTTGCCATCCACCTAAAACAAATTTACCCATGTGACTGAACCTTGAACAAGGCACTGACAGCCTGTTAAATCAGAGTCTGGGCTGAGTGATGGGAGGCACTGCAACAGAGCTCCATGTTCTTTGCTGTGAGCCTGTCAGGCACATGAGAAGCCCACAAGGCATCAGTATCTGAGACTGAGCACTTTCTTGACAGCCCACTCTTCAGTGGACAGGCAGCAGCCGGAACTACGGCTAAATGCTCTTGTTTTGACATGGTTCAGGGGGAGATGTTAATTAAGATTGGGTTCCAGTTTCACATCCCAGTCTTATCTGGAAACAGGATTAACAAAAGGTTTAGGAAAAGTGTAAATGATAGGTTTTTTCCTTTCCAGAAACACACAGGATGCTGGTTCTTTTTGCTGCCTGATCCATGTTTATCTTTTTATCATACATCTTCATTTCAATTTAAGCTTGTCATAAAGTAATGCCATTGTGGTGAAGAATCAATCACAGATGTTGATAGAGAACTTATCTATAACAGCTCTCCATGTAGTTCAGCTAAATGTAATAACTACTCACACAGAGCTAAGAGAAGGATTCTTCTGGAAATCAGCTCGCTATTCTGAAGATATGCTACATGGTTACATGTAATCTGTGCAGTCAGATCAGACAGGTAATGGGATGAAATAAAGAAAATGGTATATTTAGCAAGTAAACACGATGTCAAGAAACAACGCTGTCTATTTCAGCATAATTTGATAATATTTCCAAATATATGCAATAAAAACTCAGCAATGTTTTATGGTAATTTCCTCTACAGCTATGACGAGCTCGAGAATAAATAACGAAATGAACAATATACAGAGACCGATAATAAGTAAACAGACCTTCACTGTTGAACCTTTTACTGTTGACAGAGGAATATTCAAACTGTCGGCTATTTGTCGCTGGCTGATGCCACCCTCTGACTGACCCACAATTCGACCTCTCTGAAAATCTGCAAGGCATGCTTACATAACTTTACCACAACTTTGTGCACCCTTATACAGCAGTCTGACTAGAGTTCATAAAATTTAACTCATTAAATTGTAAGATTTTCAGAGAGGTTGAATTGTTGGTCAGTCAGAGGGTGGCATCAGCCAGCGACAAATAGCCGACAATTTGAATATTCCTCTGTGAACGGTGAAAAGTTCAACAGTGAAGGTATGACCACCAGGGATCTATATCCAGGTTGACCTGGACCATCACAAAGATGCCTTCGCTCCGTAAAGAAGGCAATGAAGAAAAATCGATGTTCCTAGGCCTCAGACATTGCAGAAGACATTAAACCAGCTCAAAAATTGTTACGCGCTATCTTCATCAAACGGGCTATTATGGCTGAGCAGCGAGACGCAAGCCTCTTCTTCAACCAGAAAATATTTATTCTATAATTTTGGGTGTCTGTTTACTTATGTTCGATCTTTGAATGTAAATATGTAGGAGACAAATATCTAGTATGAGCATGCAAGTCATACCTGGGGCAGGTGTAGCTGTAGGCCCTCTCTGGGGATTGGCTGACGAGATGGTGTCTGGTCCAGCTGCATGTTGAAAAGAGCAGAGAGCGCAGCCTGAGCAGCACGTGCCTTGGCCAGTTTCTTATTCCTCCCCGATCCCTCAAAGGTCTGTGAGTCCACAGTCACAGACATGACAAAGTTTTTAGCATGGCTCTCGCCACTCTCCGACACAAACTCGTACTTGAGTCCCGGCCGCAGTTCGTTCAGGATCATGACAGGGTTCTTTCCACTGGGCGATGTGTTGAAAGTGGCGGGAGGAGGCAGTGGGGCCTGGGCCAAGCTGTTGGTGCCTGTCACTGGGGGAACTGGGTATTCTCCCAGTGCGTTTAGGGAACCATTGGAGTTTGAGCCCAGATAAAAGGAGTCTTCTGGTGGTGCAGGGGTCTCAAAGCCATTGAAGAGCATGTCAGGGAAGTCAGCCTGATCTGAGGTGAAGTCTGTGTTGACGGTGAGTGTTCGGCCCATGGCTAGATGAGCCTCTGAAGCATTGGGGAACTGCACAAAGGAGCGTAGTGCTTTCTCAGCTGCGTTCAGCTTTGCCTTTTTCTTAGTGGGGCCTGATCCTTCAAAAAGCTGCCCATTCACCTCTACAGTCATGACAAACACTGGGGCATGGACTGGCCCTGTCTGAGAGAGCAGTTTGTACTGCAGGCCTGGCTTGATCTCATTTAGCTGCATGAGAGCATTCTTGGGAAGAACTGGCCCTGGAGTTTTCTTGCGTTTCTTGGGCCTGAACTTGGGGTGTGCATGACCGTTATTGCCTTCCTCCAGGGGGCGCTTGCGCCCGCCTCCTCCGCTGCCATTGGGGAGCTGCTCGGGCATGCTCGCTCCCTCCTTGAAGGAGACGTTGTCCAGGTTGCGGTTTTCCTTGACGTCGGTGCTGCAGGAACCTGCGATGCCCAGAAAGAGTAGCTTACAATGCCTTCATTGCAGGATCTTGTAAATGTAAAATTTATAGATTCCTTTAGCTCTCTTTGCAACTGAACAAGTGATGTGTGCTCCTTTTTTTCCACACTGAGGGATATAATGGCTTTGCTAATTAAATAATCGAATACACTACAGGGGTTATTTACAGGGGTTATACAGTGCTGTAGCTTCTATTTTTTAAAGCAAAGTTTAAGTCTGATTTATGCAATTAACCAAAATGTTCAATATTTAGAATTATAACAATCATAAGACATTAACGAGATGTTTATATGCACACTTTTAATTCAGCCAGTGTCTAGCATATAGTTACAGGACTATTTTTGCTGCAGTAATTAAGAACATGGCAATCACTTTAGAGTTGTTTTAAAAAGTGTATTAAAAGCTATACCTTATAATAAATTAATTGATTTCATATTTGCGCAACATGATTAATAGCTATTAATTTCAAGCAAAATAAGCTGCTTGTAAAGCTTGTATTTTAACAAGGAATTATTCTAATGTCTTCTAATGAGGCAATTAATTCCGCTCTAGGGAGATTATGCATAACGTTAAGCTAAACCCTTCCATATAAGTAATGTGTATCCAGATTAGAAAACATTTATTTGATAATCATGTGATTAGTATTTACATGATGATCATGGCAGAGTGTGTGAACGGAACACACACTGGCAGATAAAATGAAGGGATACTGAAGAGTTCAGTTATATTAAAAGAAATCCATTATATTTGATCTGAAAAACTGTTGTACACATGCTTTAGCATTGTGTTGGGTTGATTGGATAAAGGTGCCGTATGAACCAGTACATACTTTAGAAGAACACTATGTGGAACACACATCATCATGTCTTGTTGACAAAGCTCATGGAACTTTGGCTAAATTTTCATTTATAACATCCTGCAACAAAAGCTCGATAGGTTACTCCTTTCGGTGCTCATGGGGAAGAGAGAGTCAGAGAGTGTGAGCAAGAGAGCTGTGAGAGACAGAGAAAGCAGTAATGAAGAGGAAGAAGACGAGGACGGGTGTGGCACAGCAGGACAACTTGCAAAAGGCACTTGATAACAATCAGATTTTCAGATTAAGAATTAACCTAAGCTGATCTTTCTCCCTTCATGCAGAACACATCCGAAGTGAAAGCCAGATGAAGGATACGGCCTGAGTACTCCAACAGTGCTGACACCAAATGTAAGACTCATATTTATTCATTAATTTATCAAACCTACTAGGGTTGCGGGGGAGGCTGGCGCCCATCTCAGCCGATACTGGGCGAAGGCAGGGCGCTCTGAACAGCTTGTAAGTCCACTGCAGGGCCAACACACACGACCATCCACATCACAGCTAGGGGCAATTAGTCTAGTGTGCATGTCTTTGGACTGTGGGAGAAAAATGGAATACCTGGAGGAAACCCATGCAAGCATGAGGAGTACATGCAAATTCCACACAGAAGCACCCTTGCCGAGCCCAGGGCTTTCTTACTGCGAGGTAGATGGTGCTAACTTCTATGCCACTGTGCTACTTAAGTGTAAGATTAATACTCACTAACAGTGTGATCACAAACTGCATTCTTCAGAGCAGAGTGGACTTTCAGCTTTTCCATAGGGGAAATGAGAGCTTCATTCATTCCCTACAGCTCTTCTTACTGCACCTTTAAAGCACTGTTCAGGCCAAGGAGGGTTTTTAAAAGATCATTTATGCTGACAGTGTGTTAATTATCTTCACTTCTTAAGGGCTAGTCATTTCTGTCTCCTGAGAGAGCAGCACTCGGTAATCCGGTTCAGGATGAATGCTGTGATTACATGCACATATCACACTCACAGACACATGCTCGCTCTCTCTCTCTCCCTCCCTCTCTCACACTCATCTACCTCACTCACCAACACACAAATCTCATATTGATGCAATAGACTTGGGAATGTCTTGACTTTTTTCTGTCCCACAGCTACACAACACTACATTACACACCTCCAGAGTGGGAGAAGAGTCGGACTTTATATTTTATTCACCTTTTTTTTTTTTTTTTTTTTTTTTAGATTTTATTCATTTTTATTAAATTAAGTGATTGTTCTTATATAAGATTACATAGAAACATGCAAAGACCAGACGTTTTCTCAATGTCATATAATAACAAGTACAGACAAAACAAAGTAACTAAATCTAAATTTATAAAAGTCCATAACTGACAATCTATCTATCTGTCCATCCAATTTACTAACTTATTAAGAAACTCTAACCACTATTTTATTATGCTAACTTATTTACTAAATAACTCACAAAAAACATATCCCACTTACTAACTTTGGTTCTTTATCAGAACACTCATCATATTTATCAGACACATAAACTCAAACACTCAATTAATCTACAACCTATTATATTTAATAATATTGTTACTACATATTAAGGATGGGAATAACCAGGGGCATCCTGATACAGTATTATCCTGATACAGTATTATCCTGATACAGTATTATCCTGATTCTTTAAGTATCGTGATTTTATAAATATCCTGATTCAATATGAAATTTCTTTTTGCTTTATGGTTGAAAATTTAAAAACCATATAAAAGAAAGTTGAGTCATATCTCTAAACCTTTAAACTTTAAGCTTTATTAAAGAGCTGCAAAACAAAATTAAACATGACGCTGTGCTGCCTGCCAATATGTGAATAGTTAAGAGTACGCCACCTGCAGGACTACTGAGGAACGGCGGCATTTCACGGAATTCAAAGATATAAATTACCAAAAAAGAATTACAAGAATTGATTTTGGTGCCAGTGGCGATCTATGAATCAAAAGAATCACGATACACAATTGAATCGATTTTCCCCCCTAGTTAAGTGTATGGCTTTGCTAATGGAACCACAAACTGGGACACCTAGTCTAAATTTTCTAGTTAAATAAAACAAGATATAAATTTGTCATTAGATCGTCAAATCGTGCCATTAGATTAGAGTCAAAACCATCCCTCAAAATGATACACAGGTTTTTTGGCCTAACTTTGTGTACATTAAAATTGGCAGGCTTTGGTCTGCTCAACAACTTTTGTGAGTTTCATGGTATCCAATGGCACAAAGGTTTTTGGAAAGCATTAATTACCATAATTTTTGGACATATGAATGTGGAACAGACTGAAATTTGATCAGTTTGCTAGAAGTATTCTGTAGAATGTGCAAAATCCTAAATCCCATGTCCAAAGTGATAGATTTAGAGGGTGCTTTTGTACGGACACTGAAACTTACAAAAACTAGTGTTCTATTAGCGAAGCCGTACTCTTAATTAACTAAATGATAACTGATAATGACTGACACCCTACAATGGTGTACTCTGCCTTCGCCCAAAGTCAGCTGAGATGGGCGCCAGCCTCCCCGCGACCCTAATTAGGATTAAGTGGTTCAGAAAATGAATCAATGAATGACTTGACAATATTTTAACTTATTATCTAATATGCTCCTGAGCACATGCTCTATTACACTCGTAATATAACTGCGTTATTATCTTCCAAACCTGAGATTCGAATTCACACAATGTTGAACTTCTTCAATTAGATCAGAAAAACTTACTTCCAAATGCATTGCATTTTTTTAACATATGTATAGTTTTTATAACCTAGCTTGAGCACTAGATGGCAAGTGGAATCAGACAAAACCCCTCCTCTGAATCATCAGCAGGCGAGTCTGAAAAGCTTTGGAATATCACTGTGTGCTTATCAACTGAAAATCTAAATAAGAAACTGGTGCCGGTGCTTTGAGGTGCTGATAAATGACCTTGCAATCCTTTGTGGGGTGCTTTAGGGTGAAGCCAGTATCTGACAGGACAATAGAGCACTTCATTCCTCCTGGGTTAAAGGCTCGCCCTGACAGCCGTCTACTAATACACACACTTCCATTCAAAGCAGCTCTGAGCATGACTGATGGCTCAAAGGCTATGAAAGAATGTTGTATATTCCTGAAACCTTTGATCAATTGGATGAGGATTATTAGAGAAGATGAACCTGACAACTGAGTGATACCTCTCCAATGGTTTGAATGTTTAATTAATACAACAATAACAAATGCTATATTGACAGGAATCTTAAAATCTTTCCACCTGATGATGTCACATCCAACTACCATTTCATTTTCTAGCTAATATTGGTTGGCTCTTGTGTCAAGTCCATGCTGCAAAATAACCATATAAGATTTGTATTAGGACTAAACTGATGATCACAGCTCTGATATCAATATTACAACAGAATAGTAAAACACTGGAGCGATGCGTCCTTGGAACAGGTCACAGGTTCAAGAAAACTGAATGATGTGGCACTGAATGCAGAATGAAGTGATATGGTGATAAATTATTCAACAATACACTTGGAATTGTACAACAATGGACTGGGAATTAAAAAAAATATTATTTAGAATGCATTTAAAAACAGACCAAGTCGCCTACGGCTTCAGTTAGAAGCAATTCAGAATATCCAATAGTCTAATGTGCATGTGTTTAGAATGGGGAGGAAAATAGAGCCAATGGAGGAAACCTACACTAGTACGAGGAGAACATGCAAACTCCACACAGAAATGCACTTGCTGACCATGGAGCTCAAACCCAGGACCTTTTTGCTGGGAGGCAGATGTGCTGACCGCTGACCACTACACCACTGTGCCAACCAAAAACTTTGCACAGACAATACTGACAATATACATTTTTTGGAAAGAGTAGCAATTATTTTTTTTTACTTTTGCATAGCATGAATAAACTTCCTTAGCGAATGAAGAAATAAAAAAAATACAGTGATGCAGAGATAAGTATACACTTAAAATGAAGATAAATCAGAAACCAAGTACTATTCAAGTATTTAATTTTTATGTAACACAATAATATTAATGAGAATAAGTAAACAAAGAACAATATATTGTAATAACAACAACAGTGTCATTTCTGTGGAAAAAAAAGTCAATATTTATTGTGGCTGCCCTTTACTTTGATTACAGCTTTAAACCTTTCAGGCATAGTGTTCACATTTTTTTTATTTCTTCACTTGCTAAACCATTCCATTCCATATGGTTTGAAGTTTTTCATGCTATGCAAGAGTCAATATAATAATTTTTGCAACGCCTTGTAATTTGTCAGAAAAATTTGGTATTTAAAAATTTTATTTTGGCAAAAAAAAAGTGTTTCTGTTTATTAGCCATACTTTTATCACAGTATACTAATCGGATTTTTTTTGTTTCTCATTACCTACAATAGCATTGTTCAATTAATTTTCACCAAAAAATTATAGAGAACTAATTTTTTACTTCTTTTTCACACAAAAGGGGTGGTGTATAATCTTCACTGCACACTACTGAACACACACATTTGGGGAGCTGCTCGGGCATGCTATATGTTTATTTATATATATATATATATATATATATATGTTTATTTATATATA
>JAOUQZ010000047.1:21318135-21341423 GCA_028564935.1 Neosilurus hyrtlii | reverse complement strand
TATATATATATATATATATATATATATATATATATAAAATAAAAATACACACACACACACACACACACACACACACAAGTAAACGATACAATTATAAATAAATAAAAGAAAACACACAAAAAAAGAAAAGAACAGAAGCTAAAAGTTTAGCCAGTAGCCTCTTGGTCTCCAGACTTGACATGAAGGACTGAGATTTATGTCAGGATGAACAGAGACTAACATTATGACTGACAAGATTCAAAGCTGTTCTGAGGATATAAATATGACCGTTAGCAGTTATAAAGCCAAAGGTGGGGTATTGAACACATGTAAAGCACTGTCCAAAAATGGATCTTTGTTGATAGGAAGCTAATCCCCCAATATGTGGAGAAACAACAACCCTTAATTAAAATGTAATGTAAATGTTGATCATGATTTTTTCCAACCACTTGGCTGTGGTCAGTAGACACGCCTGTGCATGTCACGCAGAAACGCATTTGACAAAGAAACAATCTGGTAGTTACCAGATTATTTTAGATATGGAGCTCCATAGAAGCTCTATTAAAAGAGGAATTATTGCCATAATAATATAACTAAACATACTATCTTAACACGTATATGAATTTAATTCCCTTATCCCATGGCAATGCTGATTTCTTAATTCTGATTGGTCAGCAGGTGTTACATTTACATTTATGACATTTGGGAGACACCCTTATCCAGAGCAACTTACATTTTTTCTCTCATTCATATGACAGCGCAGTTGAGGGTTAAGGGTCTTTCTCAAAGACTCAACAGTGGCAACTTGGTGGGACTGAAGCTTGAAGTCCTGACTTTCTGATCAGCAATCCATAGCCTTGACCACTGAGCCAGTACTGGTGTTGATTCATTTTCAATTACGGCAGCTCTGACAGCGGTACAGGCTGTAATTTACACGAATGGTCTCGCTTCAGCACATTAGCATTGCTATAGTAACGGCTAATTCCCAAGGACTTGCATAGTACACCAAATCCTAAAGTCTAACAATAAATTATTTAAAAGCCTGTGATTATATTCAAAGAAATGTTTATTTAACATTTACAGAAGGTTTCTCCTTTGGAACATCATCAGGGTGTAGCTGTACCAATTATTTCACTATATCGCAACACCCCAAAGTGTTTAATTCCTTAATCATGATCTTGTCTAAATAGTAAAATGTAGCGCACACCTACAAGGGCAGTGTGTATGAGACATGTGTGTGTTTGTGTGTAACTACAGACACTCACTCATGTTCTCCTCCTCATCCACATCCATAGTGAAGAACTTCTGCTGGGCCCGAGCCTGCCGCACCCTGGCTCCACCTGAGACAGTGACGGATAAGGAAGAAGAGAACAGTGTAATGATGCCGACCACTTTCGAAATGAACTTTCCACTCAAGCCAACACAGACTAATGCTTTAAACGGCTTCGATATGAGAGCGAGAGATCCTGGGAGCAGTGTTGATGGAGTGCAAAGAGAAAAGGAAGAGAAGATAAACGAATGTGCAGGGACAGGGAGGTTAAGTCTACAGTAAGTGCATAAATATTTAGCAGTGAAAACTAATCTTGTGGACAGAGAGGAGAGAGAACGGGGGCCGCGGCTGACAGCACGTAATAGTTACAGCAGTCTCTTGTGACTTTAAAATCCTATCGATTAAACCTCATTTTCAGCTGCCTCATGGGAAAACTACAGCTATTGACATCAACAGGCTTTTAGTCACAATACATAACACAGATCCTGCATCAGCTAAAGCACAAAAAGAAACTGCACATACATGACAGAAACATTGTATTTCTTTTTCCTCTAGGTGTCATGACTGGAGTCAGGATTTGGCTCACACGAATATTTAATCTTTCTCATGCTTCATGGCCAACTAAAAGAATTTTTGGACAGGGTGGGTCAAAAGCAGGTACACACCACCAACTATGGTGCCACAACTCACCACAAGAGCTGACTTCACCAAATTCTTCTTTTAACCAGAGGAACCCCTACTCATTTTACTTCAACTCTTACCTCAACAACAGCTTCTATAATGTTACATTTACTCTGCAGGTAATTTCAAGGGTTAGTATTCAAATCATCTCTTTGTTTATTTCTCTTTTGGCTTGCTTTCTTTACCTTATCTATTTAAAATATTTATTTATTCTGTTCCGTTCAGTATACTCTTTTGCTACTTTAATTCAATCTTTTTAAATCTCATCTTTATTTATTTTTTTGCACTTTATTGCATCACTTTACATTGTGTTTAAATAGAACTTTGGACAAAAAGAAGAAAGAAAGGAAAAATGAAGGCAAAGAAAATAAAATGACGGGAAATAAAGAAACATGAAGGAGAAGAAGGGAAAAGACTAGAAGAGAAAAGAAAGGAAGAGGCAGGACCAGAAGCTAAAAGGAAAGATATGAAGGACAAAAAAAAACCCATGCAATCGTAAACTGAGATTTGAGATCAGTCACCACTGCCACCAGGTCTGTAAATTTACTGTTATTAAAAGATCACCATCAAGAGTCTTCCCATCTTATTAAATAGGTTGAAATATAAATATTTTAAAGGCTCAGCAAATAGGATTAGGTGTTGTATAATTTATTTCAAATTCCAGCATCAGGAGACCTCACAGATCTCAGGCTCTGTGGGACCAAAGCATATTAGCTTGTTCTGAAACACTGTAAACCTATGCAAGTGTAAAGAAAAAAAACCTGACTATACTTTATACAGTAAGAATGCACAGCTTTGCCTCTGCCTCATTCCTGAAGGGCACACATGACTGAGGGGTCCGGGCCAGCCCTGTTCCAAACAGGCCAACTAATCAGCACTGCTATCCCTCATGACCTCAGGGTACATACATTTTGAGGTGTGTGTGTGTGTGTGTGTGTGTGTGTGTGAGAGAGAGAGAGAGAGAGAGCGAGAGAGAGAGAGCGAGAGAGGGAGAGATTAATCAACAGCACTGCAGCCTCAATACAAAACGACGAGAGCACAACCTCCTGCATGCATTCACGCACCACTTTATCATAGTCTACCAAAGGAAGAAAGTAATTAAATGAAAACCACAATGGCCGTAAACAACTGCCTGAATCTGTGCATGACGCGAGTCGCTCAAAGCAATCGGCCTGGAACAACAAGTGAACATACGGCGACATGGTGCTGGGGTGAGCAAATTTGAACTATGGGGAGCTGATATTGGGTAGACCAGTATGCTCTGCTGCGATAGTGGCCAACAAACACTGGGTTTGGCAGGTGGACAGTCACAGAGAGGTGGGGGAAATGGGCCAATGATCCAAATGTTAAACAGTTCAACACAAAAACAGGACTCAAGAAAACAAGGTCAAGGTACCGAATGAGAAAAAAAAAACCCAGCAACGCCACAACAAAGGAAAGGTGTCAACTGTCTGCCATGAGGGGATGAGGGACAACGGGCTGGGAAGAAGCGATCTCACACACACACGATAGAGCAGCTGGTGCTGATCACAGCCTTCTGCCTTCACACGCACCATTCTTCACAGCCGACACTTTCTTAAGCTAAACTAAATGGCCTAATTAATCTGGCCTAATGGTCGGTGACAACAAATATGCTAGCACAATTATTACCCTATTAAAGATTAATATTCTGCTGGAAAATTGAAAAGGGGCTGCTGGGGGGAGGAGGAGCTGACAGGCTTTTTTTTGGGTTGACCACAAGAATACTTAACTTGAATGTGTTATACAAAGCTAACAAGGTGCTCTCTCTCTCTCTCTCTCTCTCTCTCTGTGTGTCTCTCCGTCTCTCTCTCCATATTTCTCTCTCTCTCAGTACTTTTGTTGGTTAATGGTGTGGGATGTAATGAGGATGTAGGACACTGAGGCTCAGGCTTGTTCTGGGCATGTCGCCTTTCATTTGGCCTCCTCTCCTATTCTCTTTCTGCCCATGAATCCATAAGCAGCACTGAGATCAGCTTTAATCTGGGAGTGCAGAAAGGATGCTCTGCTTGTGGCGCTCCGGGAGGTTTTACTTAAAGGATTTTTGTTGCTGTAGAATGAGGGGACGAGGGGTCTCCGTACCATGAAGGTCATGGAGAACAATAGCACTGAGTCAGACACCACAAACAGAAAAGTATCTGAACGACACTTTGCCAGAGCTGGAGCAGTGAGTGTGTCGTTATGGGGCTGTGCATTTCTGGACAGTAGGGGTTTGGCAGACGGAAACTAGCTTGGCGCTGATCCGGGGGGCTAAGCAGAACACTTCTGTTAGTACAGCTGTGTTTGGGCACAGCTTACCCAATCACTGCGCACACAGGTCAAACAGAAGCACACATGGAGATAACATGTGAGTGCACCTTACTGTTTAACACCGAATCTTTTCCCCAACACCAAAAGTGGACTTCTGTTATAATCATAGTGATGGAGAAAAACATGATATGAGGGTAGGGATTAGAAGACCGGAAACTGTCAAATGTATTCATAAAAAAATTTCATATGTATTTATCACATTAAATAAGTATGCACTGATAGCAGGTACAGAGCAGAGCGTTGAGTCAGCTATTGGTGGTCATGTCTGATGAGTGGGATAGTCATTTTATTTTATCCACACATGCTGAAAGCTTTTTTGATATTTTATTGAAATTCTTAAAATTTTATGTTAAAAATACATGTTCGTACCATCAAACACTTAAAATAAGAGCTAATTAGCCTAAAACAAAGGCTTGCTACGCTTTCAGTTGTTGCTTTCAAACAGTCACAGGCACCCCCAGACTTTCTAATTGGGTGAAATTTATTTTCGCATGGCATGTATCTAATCCATGAAGAAAAATAAATAAATAAATAAAAATTAGACAGAGGCAAGTGTGTGTACAAATCATAAAACTCACACTCAATATCCATCCGTCATCTACATCACATCTTATCCATCAGGATCACAGGGGAAGCAACGTCTCAGTTAACTTTGGATGAGAGGTGAGTTTTACCCTAAAAACAAATGCTCAAACTCCATTTAACACTTAAAGGAAATTAAACGTAATCAGTTAACAAAATCTGCAGGTCTTTCGACTGTGGGAGGAAACCAGAGTGCCATAAGAAACTTAAACAGGTACAGGGAGAATCTGCAAACTCCAAACAAAAGGGTGTAATTAGGCCTTTGATTCAAACTTACAATGTTCCTGCTGTGAGGCTACAATGCTATTTTGAAGAAGACAGTTCTATTTTGGCACAGTTTGTGGCTCATACCTTACAACCCAAAACACACAGCCTGTTTGGGTCACTTCCTGTATTTTAGTCAATTCATATTTAAATCTGTTTCTTGCTGGAAATCAAAGCATGCTAGAGCTTGAGTAGAACCATACTGAGCACTTCATAGAGATGGTCTCAGAAGTATTGTTTCTGGTCCACACCCGAGTCTGATGGCTGTGTTTTCCCATTTGTCATCTAACACCAGTAAGAGGAAAATGCACCAAGCCTCGATTTAAACTGACTCAAAACTGTGAATGTGAAAGCACCCTTTTAAAAACAAACACACTGTACTATATACCTGTCCTCAAGTCACATGCTAAAAAAGTAGACTGAAGAGTGAAACAAGGACAAACTCATACCTCATGCACATTCTTCTATATTCTGGCCTATATTCCTGCTACTGACTTTTCCCAAAACTTCATCTGTGTTGCAGTTCAACATGCAACCATGGGTAGATTAAACTCCTCCCATAATTCCCTTAACTATTATAGTAAACCTTCCACCACTATGCAGACTAAGATCATGTTCCAGAGGGAAATGTAAATCATGCCAGTGGGAAAAAAAAACAAGCAAAAACGCAGCATAGTTCACAATCTTTTCATCGCTACTCACAGAACCTGTTACACTTTGAAATACTGAGCCTTCAATGCATTGCTCTTTCTTCGTTTGATCTCATCAGGGGAAAAAAAAACTCTATAGAAAATACTTTATTATTTATTTAAAGAATGTGTGTTAGAAGAGACTGTAATTCCCTGCAGAATTGTATCAATGTGCTACTACATTAAAATGTAATCGCTGTCCAATCACTTGAGCTGAACCTCAATGCGTGGTTATAACTGAAGAAGAGTAGAACAGTCATATAAACCATCCATATAAAGGAATTGATACCATTTATTTTGTCATTGTCAAGGTTTTTCTGAACAACCGCAAAAAAAGGTGTTGATATTACTAACCCTTACACATATTAAGACATAAGGACAATATTTTTGGATATTTTTTATGTTCTCAAAACTTGTTCTTTTACACATGCCATTGTTTCAGTGATATATTTTGAAATACCTAGATTTATTACTTATTCATTCATTCATTTGTTGAACTGCTTAATTTTAAACCAATTACACCCAGGTATTTCTCTTTTTATGCAGAAAATTACATCATTAGGTGCCTGAAATGAAGAAACTAACGAGATCCAGTACACAGCAACACTGAGTTACACATTTCCTTTGCTATCTTTGAAATTCCAAGTCTAGAAACCCTTTTCATATGCTCCCAATAACAAACTGCATCTTTAAGTAAAAGAACAAAGCCTAAAGCCAGCAGGGGGGAGGATCGGTGCAATAGCTCACAAAACCTGCCACCTCTCCTAAGGTTGACATTTTTGATTAGGAAAGAAACCATCATTCTCTGGCTGTTCAAGCACACAGACTGTGTGTCAGAGATTTTAAGCCCCTCAAGCAGCTTAAAAGTGACAAGGCCTTCAGTGTGGGGTTTATTAAAATAGCACCAGGTTTGAAATATTGTCGGCCCGATGTCAAGCAGAGGGAAGAAAACAAATCATACATGCACACACAGGTGAAATGCATTACACTGAGACAAGCAGTTTCCTCTTCACACTCAGTTCTGTTATCTCTAGAACATGTAGTTAAGTTCATGGAGAGACTTCTGCTGAGGAAAGTAGGCTTCACATTAAGACCCTGGTGTATTATGTAAATGTGATGTATTTAAGCATGTTTATATCTGTGATATTAAATGATCCTGGTACAATTATTTTCCTTGGTGCTGCATTTACATTTATGGCATTTGGCAGACAGCCTTATCCAGAACTACTTGCAGTATCGCAGTACAGCCTTGCTGAAGGGTGCAGCAGGAACATTTTGGTGGTACTGTGGCTTGAACTTTTTGACTTTTTGATCAGTTACCTAGAGCCTTAACAACTGAGCCACCACCACCTCATCATTTATTTTTTTCTTGTAAGAAGTGAGCAGTTGGGTGCTGTACTGATGTTCTTAGTGCAGGTAAACCAGCTTTTGAAATAAACCATTTTACAACTAAAACATTCGGGATTATGGTCAGGTTTCACTGTTAGTGGCATTGGTTAGGAAATACAAGATATTAAGATACTATCACCAGTGTGGTTGAATTTCACCTAGATACCCTATATGGCTAAAGGCCTCCCAACTTCATAGCTTTATGTGGTCATTCCCCAAACAAGTGTAATGAAAGTGTTTGTGTTCTGTAGCATTAGCAACATTGTAGTTTTGTAGTGTTTCTCTTCACTGAAACCATGAGGCCCAAATCTGTTACAGCTTCTGTTGCACAAAGCAATGTCCATGTGCCAAACATAAAAGAACTGGAATAGCCTTTGGAATGAGCAGAAATCCTGACTGTGCCCAAATCCTTCTCACTTGACATGAGCGTCTGTTCTCACTAATGCTCTACTGGCTGAAGGTTACATTAGGTAAAAAGAATAGTATAACAGCAAAGCACCAATGGTTTTGAAATGGGCACCTATGGGTGCATTTGTCAGTTGTCCACATATTTCTGGTCACAAAATGTAACACATCAAATAAAACACTATCTTTCAATGTTGTCAGTGATACTTTGGGGAAACCCGACTGTAATCATATTGAGGCAAATGTAAAACTATTTCAAGCATATGGATACAAACAAATGATTGGGTTCTAACAACTGCATCACATTCATGTAGGTAATATGCAAAGCCCTAGCTCAGTGCGACTGTTTCTTGGAAGCGTCTAAAGCACAGATCAAGTACCTGTCCCCTCTTAAATATGTTCATTATAAAACAAATAACTCAATAAATATAAAAACCTACTACCTCTGATTACTGCACTTCTTCTGAATAAACACAGGGTATTAAAGTCTTAAGCTGCTCGAAACTTTTACCAGAAGTGCAGCGAAACTCATCTAGCACACTTTAATATGACAGGCAGAATACGGCTCACTGAAACTGTTTTAATAAACTGTTTAAAAAAAGATCTGTAAGGATAGTCTCTTAGAAAGCTTCTGTGAAAAATGTGAGCTTTAAATCATTGGTTTATAGCAGCACTGATCACAGAACACGGTTGCCTGACAGCATGAGCAACGTACCGGCCCTCAGGTCAGAATACAGCATAACCTATACATAACCAAAAATATTACAGCCAAGATGCTTTCTACTGGTTAGAAATCATGATCTAAGGCCATGTCAGCATGTGACGTAAGGCAATGATCTGGATGGTGGGGAAGTGATTCTCTGGCAAAGTGTTGAAGTAGGATTGCAAAATTGAGCTCTACTGTGTGGTTCAGAAAAAAAAAGCACCACAGACAGGACAGTAACACAGACATGGTTAAAGTTTATAGCAGCAATAAGCAAATTGTGTCCAGTAATATAAAAATTCCTTGCTTACAAAATAAATCTTTCTTTTGTAAGCAAGGAAGGGGGACCAGAGGTTGTAACTTCTGAAATGTTTTATTTATTTTTAAATATTGTTTTAATAATATATTTATGGAACAGTATCAAAAAGCTAACAATAATTAAAAATTGCTATTTATTTTAATAAAAAACCCTTTTAAAATAAACTGGAACATTTTAATTTAATAAATATATTCAATTTAATAATTAATTATCTTCAGTTACTTACACCTTAAATTCATTAGAGAAAACTGGAAAGATTATTGAAGTGTTCACAAAATAACCTTCAACATAATTTGGAGAAATACACTTTCTCTGCTAATTGTGCTGCACAAACCGTCTGTGGTCTGCCTCAAGACACCAAGCATCCATTTTTATTGACATCAGGTCTAGTTAGCCAACATTGGACCTGCTTGTAATGGTCAATTAAAATGTTTTTTCTTTTTCATTCCCTTGCGTAATTCCTTGTAAGTCATAATTGGTTAGTTTAAATGTATAGCAAACCTCATGCATCATGTCAATAAAAGTGCTCATTAAATACATGATTTGTGCATTTATTATATTTAGATAGTTGCAATTAGTCTTGGTTGTGTTTAGAATGTTATAGGCTATAATGTGGCTTAGGTGCTGACTTATTATTTGGTGGGTTTCATATCAGCAACCTTTTATTAATATAATGCAATGCTCAGTGGTCACATATACTTCTATCTTCAGATGCCCTTGTAACTAACTGCGCTTCCTGGGTTTTAATTAAGGTAACTTGTGGGTTTGTTTCTCAAAGATCTCAAAGACAAGCTACGCAGTTTCTGTGAGTGCATGAACACAGTGATTGGTGCTGGATCTGACTGTGTAGCAAGAGGCACCAGGTAAAATCTTCTATTGTGGCTTATCCAATGATGTAAAAAAATAAAATAAAATTAAGTAATGCAGCTGAAGCATTTTTGTGGGGCCAGGTGTGTACTATATGCCATCACATCCATATGTCCTCACATGCTATTATAATAACCTCCTCTTTTCTTGAAAGCTTTTTCAGTAGTACTTGTACTAAGAAGTTGAAGCACACTGTAAACAACAACAACAACCCTTTACCCAATTTTTCACAGACTACATTGATCAGATGTAAAGTGTTTTTCAATATCGCCTCATATTATTTTTCTGCCAATTTTTACTCCCTCATTTTCCAAACCGCTTATTCACATTAGGGTCAAAGGGAGGCTAGCACCTTCCTCAGCCAACAAAGCTCACCCTGCTCAGATACACCCTGAACAGCTTGCCAGACCATTAAGATGCCTGCCTATTTCCAGCGGGTTTTAAAACCGAAAGTACACCCAGGACTGGTGTGGGCTTGGGGCCCAGCTATTATTATACCAGAAGGTTCAAAAGATGGTCTGAAGACACAAGAGTTATACATCGTGATATTTAATAAAATCCCTGTGTTTTATATACACCCTGCATTCTGAACACCATTTAGAGTTTATTTGAAGGTGATGAGCTAAACAATTTTACAGTATATACAGTACATGACACAGCTATGAGCTTTAGGAGCACAACAGCAGTACACCCTTGATAAGAGTGCTCTTGCGTGTTTGTGCAAAGAGAGGAAAGGATATAAGCCGACTGGAGAGCTTGCAGCAGGAATTGACTTCACAGCAGAAATGCAGAGTCCACATTGCTGTTCTACTGCTATTGGAAGCTGAGCTTAGCTGGAGGTTAAGGAGGTGCGAAGGTCTTTTTGTGCTGAGGAGGAGGGTTTGATACCTGCCAGCCGGCTGTTCACCACCGTTCTGCAAGAGTGATGGTCTGACCAGCGCCAAGTTATAGTGGGCTGGATATAATTGTTTTATTTGAACGGTTAATATGAGGTTTCGTGCTTGGTTCATGATTGAGAGGTCATGGGTTTGAATCCCTATTAGACACCCACTGTGCTAAGACCCCTGGGCAAGGTCTTAACCAAAAGGGTGCCTTTGTTCACACAGCAGTATAAATGAGTACCAGTAAAAATACTGGATATTAGGAAGGTAACCTGCAATGAACTATTGCCCCATACAGTAGGAGTTGAACTCAATCATAAAGAGAAATTTATTGTCAACTGTTTCATGAACAATGAAAATCAGTTTAGCAGCAATTATAAAAAAAAAGTGCACAAAAGACAGCTAAGGTAACTACACTAAGCTATATATAAGTATATACCTACATACACATATACACCTACCTATATGTATGCATACAGCCACTTATACATACATAAATCCTGTATATGCCGACACGTACATTTATCCACATATTTACACATGTACAGACATACATTTGTCCACATATTCACACATTTAGAGACATACACAGAAGGGGGCATGATATGTCAAACGTGCATGGTATACACAGGGTGAGAGGTAGAACTTTTTAATCATAAGGTGCATGTTATATGATGTTCGAGACCTGCTCTTAACATGACTATTGCACTTAAACATGAGTATTGCACTGTCTAGGAAGGTGCTCGTTTAACAGTTTGAGGGTAAAAGCTGTTCTTGAGTCTGTTAGGGTTTGTTTTTAGTGTCCTCTATCTTTTTCCGGAGGGGAGAGGAGAGAAAAGAGGGCTCTCAATGCCAGTGCAAATATCACTAAGAGGGGTAGTGTAGTTCCAATTACCCGCTTTGCCGTCCTCACCACCCGCTGCAGGGCCTTCCTGTCCTCTGCAGTACAGCTGTTGAACCACACTGTACAGCAGTAGGTCAGGAGGCTCCTGATGGAGGAGCGGTAAAAGTTTGTCAGTAGGAGTCGGGGTAGGCGAGCTTGTCGGAGCTTTCTGAGGAAGTACATCCTTTGTTGTGCCTTCTCCACCTGGTGGGAAATGTTTGTGGTCCAGGTGAAGTCCCATCAATATAGAGGGCAGAGTGCTCAGTTTGTTTACATCTCCTGAAGTCCATTATCATCTCCTTTGTCTTGGATGTGTTAAGGTCTAGGTCAGGGGTCTTGCACCCCTCTTCTTTAAAAAAAAAAAAAATAGTTGGGAGCCACAAAAAATAACAGAGCTTATAAACTTTTCTTTTTTTTATTTTACCTGTTACAACCTCTTAACACAACAGAAGTGCAGTGTGCATTTGTAGGCCTACTTTGAAATAAATTAAACTGAACTGTAGGCCAATTTAATTCCTTCCTATATTTGTGTAAAAGAGGCATTTCTTTAATTTTCGGAACAATTTCCCGTTTGTTTTTAAAGTCGGAGAATAGATGTTATGAAATTTTTATGAATGATTCTTTCATATATTCTCCATCTGTAAACAGCTTCCCCCTCTTAACAATCTCCAGAGCTGCTACAAAACTAGCAGTGCTAGTTGACTGTGGAGATCTAATCTACTTCTTGAAAGATAGTTTGCTCTCTTCAGCTTTTTGTAGCAGTTCCGAAATTGCTCTCTTTCGCTCATCTTCGGTTGCGTATTTTTTTGGCGAATGCTAAGTGCTTGTATTGAAAATGTCTTTCAATGTTACATTTTTTATTTGTTCGATATTTTCTCACCACATATCAAGCACACAGGTAAGCCAGCATCGTTGGCGGTGAAGGCAAATGAACATGTCCATGCTGATTTAAACTCTCTATTTTCTTCAGAAACTTTTATTTTTTTGGGATTTTTTCAGGGTTAGGTTATTGCAGGATTCGCCCACTCTAAAAGCCGCCAGCAAGTAAAGGCAAAGTCTGTTGACATTGATGTGATGTATATTTTCGTTAACAAATTATAAATTAAACATAGCTTTTTTTAATCAGATGGCATCAACTTAAACTCCAAAAATAACTGTGCAACAAAATAAACTAATAATGATAATACATGAATAAAAATGAATTAAGAAATACCCTTTTTTTATGTACGTGTGTTTTTTTTTTTTTTTCAATCAAGGCCAAAGGGAGCCGCTACAAGGAGGCCAAAGAGCCGGAGGTTGGAGACCCCTGGTCCAGGTTATTGCTGTCGCACTATCACCACAGATGCCAGAACTCCTTCCTGTAGGCTGACTTGTTGTTGTCTTTTATCAGACCTATGATGGTGGTGTTGCTGCTGTGAATGAGAGAACAGTCGTGTGAGGACGGAGAAGAGGAGGGGGCTGAGAACACACACCTGTGGTGTTCCGGTGTTCAGGATGATAGTGGAAGGGATGTGGTTTCCTATCCTGACGTTCTAAGGACTGTTGTTAACAAAGTCGAGTATCCAGGTGCACAGTGAGCTTCCTAGGCACAGGTTGCCCAACTTCTGAACCAGTTTATATGGTAGAACTATATTGAAAGTGGAACTGAAGTTTACGAACATCATTCTCACATAGGAGTTACTGCTGTCCAAGTGTGTGAGGGCTGTGTGGAGGCTGTATTGATGGCATCCTCTGTTGACCTGTTTGTTCTGTATGCAAACTGATGTGCATCAAGGTCAGCAGAGATGGCAGCCTTAATGTGAGACAAGTCTTTCAAAACATTTGGTGATAATGGGGGTTAGGGCAACTGAGCGATAGTCATTCAGGCAACTCACTCTTCTTTGGCACTGGAATGATGGTGGCTGTTTTGAGGCAGGTGGGAACCATACATTGCAGTAGCGAGAGGTTAAAGATGGTGATAAAGACATCATGTTTTAATTACCTTTCCTGTTACTCCATCTGGATCAGTAGCTTTCCTCATGTTGACTCTGTGAAGGGTGGCTCTGATCTGGTGCTGCTGCAGCTGGATTGGGTCGTTGTCCCTCTCTGGAAAAGCAAGGCAGGTGCGTGCGTCTCTGTTGTGTTGACTGAAGCAAGCAAAGAACTGGTTCAAGGTGTCCGGTGGGGTGCTGTCCGAGGAGTCTGCTGATGTGTGTGTGTCTTTGTAGCCAGTCAGTGTCTTGATCCCCTTCCACATATTCCTAGTGTTGTTCTAATCCAAGTGCTCCTCAATGATTTGCGCTTGGCTTATTAACATAGAAAACCAAATGCATGCAGGGAAATGAAGAATAACACCGCAAAACCATACACATAAAAGTATATTAACACAGTAGTGGTAGCAGTTCTCCATCTCACATAAGCTCTTATATTTTCTGTTGGGTGCAGTCAAAAATCATCAGCATGCAGGAATATAAGAGTCTGCTCATGGCAATAAACGACCTCGGTCTCAGAGTCCATCATTTCAAGGACGAGTGGCCAGAAAACTGACGTGTGATAGCTCGGCTGCTTTCCCCTCTGCCTTTTACATGGCCCTCTGACGTTCCTTTATTTCTCCATCACCCCCGGCACCATTTAGCCTGAAAAATATGGCTGTTCAATGCACCGACTCCCTCCGTGCTGAGGTAAGGATTTATGCTCCATTGACTTACCAGCTTCTTGACAACAAAACTCGCAAGGAGATCTGACTCTGTTCCACTTTTATGGCTGAACAGCACTCCCATATTCAACTTGGGAATCATTTCCAGCCTTGTGTAAGTGTTTGATCAACACTCAAAGACATTACACATGGCCACAAGTGTATTCGCAACAAACTTCATACATCCTTCGTTTTTCATAAACACTTGCAATGGCTTATAACTTTCCAGTAGATTAAACACGAATTGCACAAGTGCTCGCCTTGCTCAATCTGATGCAACAAATTGCAAGAACTACACATAAAAGTATCTTGATGTGGTCTTTAGGGATTTTCTTTCGAGACAGAAACCTCTGCATGGCTCCAATAGTACAGAACAGTGCTCTGTGCTTTGTGTATGACCCCCCCCCCAAAAACCCTAAAACCTACTGGAAACCTCAAAACACAAAGCTATGATTATTATTATTATTTAAATAATTATTATTTTATAACTGCAGTCAGAATGATTTAAGTCCTCTCACATGGGTGGAGTGTACAAGGCTGGACTGAGGTTCTCCACACCTCCCACATTGCGTTCCTGTGTAATCATAAATATTATAGCTCTACAACAGGATCAGAGATCATTAAAAGGTGCAAGGCCATCACTTAATATGAAGGAGCACTATTCTATAATCACCACTTGTGATAATATATCTTGCACACTTTGGAAGAAATAAATATTGCTTGCTGAGAAGTTGATATTACTGAGCAATTGTCTTTATGCATTTGAAATTAAGAATGGAAACCTCTTTGAACAAATAATCCACTCATGTCCAATTGCATCATATACATCAAGATATTGAAGAGATTGATTTTTATATATACAAAACATTAACCGTGTTTTGCACGTGTTTAGTACCTTTCTGAGTGCAGCTACAGTTTTTTATAACTTCAAGGCAAAAATCCCTCAATAGTAACTGGAAAGTTTTTTTTTAAAAACTTTTGAATATCACATTTTTAGAAAATAATTATTTGATTATTATTTAAATAATGAATAGCAATTTTACGGTGCATTTTGACCAAACAGTTCTGCAGACTTATTAAAGGGAACATGAAGGGCTTTATATTCTGTTTGCATTCACATCACCAGTAAAAAGTTCTTTGTTAGCCTTAAAATTATTGTTTACTTTAGTAGTTTAGTGTTTATTGTTTCTGTCAGTTACCGCTATTGTCAATGTTATGGTCTATGGCACCTGGAGCTCACAAAATGACATTTTGTTCTACATGCCCTGTATGTGGATGAATGATAAAGTTAAGTATGAGTTACGTTTCAGAAAGCTGAAGCTTGCTAATGTGCATCTATCAGGAAATGCTAGGTACGTTTTGCTTAGACATGTCAAAACCTTGCCATATTTCCTCTAAAACATAGTCAATAAAGGCCAATCCTCACTGCCTGTCCACGTCAGGTTATTTTTCTTTAATCTTTTGCACTAATGTTGTTTGTATGTTTTTCACACATTTTTGAGAACTGTGGTTGCTGGTGCCACACTGGCTCATTTTGACCAATAACTATACACTTACATTTTCTCTTGTGCAGGGAAAGAACCTACTCTAAAAAAAAGTTTCTCAAAATGGTTTTTAAGAACTACAATCAATCTCAGTTCGTGCAGTGTGAAAAAAACTGGGTACTTCTAAGAATTATGAAAAAGTTCCTTAATATAATAGTTTTGATCAGTATTTAATTTCTTTACCGGAAATTAAAGTACTGTCATTTTAACAAGCAGCACATTTACTTGCAATCTTAAAAGAAGCACACCATAAATTTTTCTTCTGAAGGATTTCACATAAAAATTGCATTAAAATCTATGGCTGTGCATGAACTCATTCTTCAATATCGGTTAGAATTCATTTAAACTATACTTCCAAAGTTACACAGATATTTCATTAGCAAATTCATTATACAGGAGTCAAAGAATTGCAAGATTCCATCCCGAGCGGTGGCTGTGTGCAAGAGTGTGAGACTGGAGGTTTATCAGGGACACGAGACACTCTCCCCAACCAAAAGTCAGACGAGGCTTCAGTGGACATCAGAAGAAATGAGTAGTGATACAAAACCCATTTACAATTAGGCTCCCCATCAGACTCCAATTACGGCACACCCAGCACAGGGAAAAGTCAGTTCACTTCTTATCCCATTACTGTCTGAACAGGAAGACACAAGGTGCTGTGTAAGAAGGAAATAAAAGTATTAAGGGGAGATGGAATCATTAGGGCATGCCTTTACCCTCCGTTGAGACTTCTTATGAGGTTTCATCACATCCAGGAGCATTCCACAAGGGACACTAGATGAAAATGAAGTCTGTTTTGGGTGCTGAGATGTTTAAATGAATGTGCGGCAGAAAAAAATGATGAGTTACATAAATTCATCAAAAGGTGCTACATGAAAAAACTGGCCACCTGTCAAATTCCACCCCACACATGTCAAATAAATTCAGGGCAGCATATAACCAGAAATTTGGGGTGTATTTCCTATTACAACAAATGTTTCGCAAAATGGAAGTATCATACACTCATTGTGCCTCAAAGTTGGTATGTTGGTGCATAAAATGGCACACTATGATGTTTAGAATTTAGCAAGAAGTAAGCAAGAAATGCTATATGGTGCCTCAACGTTTACAGGGTAGTACCTCATTTCAAAAGTAACCTTTCTCTCCTCAGCCATCACATGAAAATAGCTTCAATCCATTAAGGTGTTTTACAGTTAACGTCTGGACAAGAAATTTAAATGACATGACTGCTGCAGTGGCCATATTGTTCATTGTGCAATGAACAAAACCCATAGGAAGGTTGCCCTACCCACTTTCCTCCACCACACAAAAATAATTTAAATTAGAGAAGGCGTTCTGGAGTTACTGGCAGATACCATGATTTGCACCATGGGGCATATAAAAATGGCACAGTGTTCGCTGGTTTTCTACCACGTTACTCAAATGGCTTCATCTGGAGAATACAGCAGATTCTTGATGAAATATCAGACTAGAAATATCAGAATTTTTAAGAGTTTGGAAGAGTAGTGTTTCAATCCTGCATCCACCCTTTAGTGTTTTCTCATGCTTATATAGATCTTGACTAGAGATTAAACAAAAGTGATAAAAGGAAGCCATAATGACAGTAATTAATACGATTTTATTGCATAAATGAACCTATATCATAATTGAAAAGAAGGGGAAAAATTAAAAAATAATATTTTTATTTTTAAAATGCAAATTCCAGCAGAGAAGAGATGCTTGAAAACTGAAAAAAATAGCAATTTATCTCCAAGTCCATATCCTTGTGGCCCTGCAGGTCTGAGACAAGGTGCCCACTTGTCAACAGCAGGTGGAGGTCAGAGAGCGCCAGGCATGGAAAAGTAATCATGAGGCAGGGATTGTGTGAGTGTGAGGGGTAAAAAGCGAGAGCAGACAGAGATGGATGGGTCTTGCTAACATGAGGGAATATGAGAGATGCTGAAGCGCAGTGTCCAACACAAACTATCAAAGCCACCCCAGCAAGTACTAACACAGACAGATTGATCCAGTGCTCAAAACTGATTCATCCAGAAATGAGGAGCATTTCCAAAAGAGAGCAGCAAGCCACACATCTTTCAGGTATCTCTGTAAAATGGCATTTTCCAGGCCATGACGCAGCCATGATTCTTATTTATGAAATAAAATTTCACAAAATCTTTAAAATCCCACTGGGCGTTATATTTGCATGGATCAGCAGAACAGGTTTTGTGGGTGTGTTCACAATGTACAGAGATACCAGTCTGTGCTGCAATGCAGCTCTGTTCAGATCCTCTGCAGTTTTGCACAGTGGCTGAACCCAGGTAATGATCCTTAATGGAGCACACGTGCAAGTGACGTTGCCTGACCGAGCGCTTAATGAAGAGGGGCTCCCGGAGGACAGAGCTGCCCGTCGCTCTGCCTGATTAAAACTGATGGGCCAGGTGTGTGGGGGTGATGAGCGCAGCCACCCCTCTGCCTCGGCACAAGCAGCACAAATCACCGAGCACTACAAAATTCCTGCCGCTCCATTATTCAATTTCTGCACTTTAATGACCAATAACAGATTTGAATTAGTCTGCCAACACCAATTTCACCTTGCGGCAAATTAAAGTTTTTTTTTTTACACTTTGAATGCTTTTAGGACTTCACAGCACAAAAGAGGCTGACAGAACACTCGGACAAAGTGGCTCTTGATTTCTTGGACTTGATAAAGGACTTGAAAAGGAAATGTGAGAGATGACTGCAATAGCTGGATGGAATGACATTTACCGAAACTGAAATGATGGGAATGTGGGAATTAGCCATTTGACAATCACCATTTGCATTTTGAGAGGCAAATTACCTCTTTTCACATCGATAAGAAACAAACCTGAGACTGCAAATTCATGACCAGCATTGACCTCGATTTCATCAACCCTGCAGTTTGACAGACCAGAGTATGCTGCAACAGAATGAGTCTGGAAACATATGATGCTATCAGTGAACTGAAAAGGGTCCACCTTTGAGCTTCGAAACATCTCTCTCACTTATGAGCTGTCATGCTTCGATAATAATACTACTGACCAACAAAACTAATCACAGATTCACATTTAGAAGTTTCTAATCAAGAATTTTCTCAGAATCAAGTCCACAATCTAATGGAGACTTCCTTGTCCAAACATCCACCTAAGGTGGAAATTTCATAAAAATTTGCAGGTAACTTCTTGTACATAGAATGATGCATAGATAAATAGGTAGATAGAAAGACAGACAGGCAGACAAAATAAATATACAAGCACACAGCTGGCCTTGCTGTAATACAACATTTCCAAAAGATTATGCAATCTCAATTTTAAAGAATAAAAAAAATTCTGAATTTAATCCAGATCATCTCCAAAAATTGACTGGGTTTTCCTTGTCCAAAGCACCACCCCAGGTTGAAATTTCATAAACAAATTCTTGTAGCAAAATCCTGCTAACAAACACAGAAACCAACCAAAGGTAAATTTTTAACCTCATTGGAATAGGTTAAAAAAAAAGGCTTAAAATCAGTGCTTGTGAATGAATATAAAAGATGATGATCAAATATACTAAAGACAGGTAACTAAAACCTTCAGTATGCAAGTGGTAATGTACAGCAAACTGGTCATAATTATAAAATAAATCCGGCAGTGGGATCAGGACCCTGACATGCAGCGAAGGTGTCTTGTTGATTTGAAAATGAATTTATTGTTTTTACTAATGACACACTCCATAGCAGTCTGGAATAAACAGCAGACTAATAACAGAATACTAAATGATGAATAAAACATTTACGTGATGAGCTGTTAGTAGAAAATATCCCATGAGTCTGTAGTGTGATGAGGCAATGGGGAGTTCTTTTAACCACACTAAAGATGATTATTTTTCTATAACATGATCCCCTGAAGCATTTTATTTATTACTGTGATTTGTCAACAATTACAATTTTTCATTTCTTAACAGATGACTCATCAATATTTAATTGCGAACCAATTTACTTTAATTACCACTCTGTTACAGGAGCAAAAAAAACAACAACAAAAAAAAACAGCAGCTTTCTCTCTATGCTCAAGTTAAAAGAAGTAAACAAAACCAAGTCATTTGTCATGTGAAAGAACCATCCTGACAACTTCACCCTCTTTTTTGGGTGTATTTCAGAAAGATCAGAAAGCTTCTCTGGACACACCATCAATCTTTTTGGGAGTTTATTAATCATAAACAAAGAACAGCAAGAAATATACATGAGTTGAGGAAAATGTACCACCGTAACATATTCACAAAAACAAGCATCATGTGTGGCACAAAGCAGGCTGGAATCTTGGCTGTCTGACAAATTACTAAAGTGTTATAATTAAGTACATAGATGAGTGTGCCTCCATAAAAAATGATGTGTGTGTGTGTGTGTGTGTGTTGCTTTTCCTTTATTCTGCAAGCACTGAAATTACTAAGCCTTAAACACCATATTAGTATATGTGCAGGTGTTGGTTTTATTGTGTGTGTGTGTGTGTGTGTGTGTGTGTGTGTGTGTGTGTGTGTGTGTGTGTGTGTGTGTGTGTACGTTGGTGTATGTGCAAATATAAACAAGTTTGAAGTTAATGCTAATGGGCAGGCAGGTGTGTGTTGAGAAAAGAGAAGAGCAGTACACACACACACACACACACACACCTTATCCAGTGTGTTATCACACAGTACATGAGTGAGCAAGTGAGGGACAAAAAAAAATGAAGAAAAGACGAAATAAGATGTATATCCCCAGAATGCACATTTGGATCTATGGAAGAGAGGAAAGATAGAAGGGATAAAGAAAGAAAGACACCACACCACAATGAATGTTTGGACATATGGATGTATGGAAGGAAGGTTGGAAGGAAGCAAGGCTGGAATGAAAGAACAATGGAAAAAAGGGAGGAATGCAGCACATTAGATGGAAGAACAGATAGATTTAAAAAAAAAAACACCACCACCACCACCACAGTGGAGGTTTAGCAGAAGTAGTGGACAGATGGACAGTATTTCCCTTGTGCAGCAGTAATGAAGAAGTAATGGAGGAGGTCAGAAAGCAGTTTCCGGCTCCATTATTACAAAAGTGGCAGTTTTGTTTTGTTCACGCTTATTTACTTGTCTGACATGGTAGAGATCTCGGCATGCCCGTTTAATGAGGCCAACTGCTCTACATGTTCCTTCTGGAACAACGCACACACACACACACACACACACACACACACGCACGCACGCACACACACACACACACACACTCTTTCTCTCTCAGGAGTGTTCCACTACAATAGTCCCTGCATGACCCAGCCTCCTTTATGCAGTGTGCTAATCAAGTCTAATTAGGTTGTGGTAATGCAGCGCTTGTGTGACCCAGCTAATTTCCTGCTATAACAGAGCGCCGTTGCATTGTTCAGGCTTCGCCCACAAGGCAACAGCCACACAATAGCGCAGCCGTCTTAATCAACAAGGGCTGGCATCATCCGGCCTAATGAGTATGCAGACGTCTCTGTTAGCGGGCGGGTAATGGGATCCAGCTCTGACGATAGCAGCCACAGAAACATTTAACAGCAGCAGCCTTTGAGAGGATAATTACATTTTAATTAATTAACAATCAAATAATTACTAATTAGGGAGGACAGCATTATCGATGGTTTAGTTTATATTTCATAAAGATATTCAGGTATGAAGTTCAGTTTTAAATATGCACCATACAATAAAGAATATCATAAAAAGTACAGGTTATATGTACTAGTTATAAATAATTCTCAGGGAATTTTTTTCAACAATCTTCATTTTGGAAATATAAAATTTCATATTGCAAATTGCGATCTTAGCAGTTTTCTTAAAAACATTTTCCAAAACTCTCTTGCAAACAGAAAACAAATTCAATTTATCAAATGAAGAGCCCCGAATCTGTTCACTCCTTTCCAACTTCTGAAAATGATGTGTGAGTGGGAAAGTTGGCGCTGTCAGCGAGAGCCATGCATCACTGTTAATATCTGGTCCATCTGAAACAGTTCATTTGTGTCATTTTGCTGGCTGTGCAGAAACCCGTCCTCCTCCTCATTTCACATGTCATCAGCGGCCCAATGGAGAGGCTTCTGGCTGAGACCGCTCTCTCCTTTTAGGAATGATAATCTGATTGAGAAACGCTTCAGCCAGTCTGTAATTGTGGGAGCTTCTTTTTCATACATTCATTTTACTCTTTAATTAAAGGCTTAAAAGAATCAAGTGCTCATCCAACAGCAAGAGTCAGTGCTGCACTTGGAGAAACAAAGCACGAGGAACTAAAGGGCGAGCTGATGATACAGCACACACATCCTTCCTTCTGGACAGGTGTCTGAATGAGTGAGGGAAAATTTCACAGTGAGTGTTCGAGTGAATCAGATTAAAGGAGACGTCCATGTTCTGTTGCCTCACTCCAGCATTTCTGGCACTAGCTGATATAAGAGCGAGACACACTACCATTTGTGACAATCATCTTAACTCAGCATGTGGCTTGAGCACTGTGAAAATGCCATTTCAGCACCTCAGGATTTTGCCTCTCATTTCAGTGAGGCTGCTGCAGAGCGAGTGGGTGTTAAGGCAGACATCTAAGGTGTGGTGTTTTGCTTTTTGAAAGCAAAGCTCAGTACCTGCAGGCTCCACGGCTAATCCTGCACAGCTCCGAGCACTCAAAGAGGCCCTGCTGAGGAAAACCACAAACTCCACCTGACAGTACCTATAGTACTGTTTTCACTCCCTGTCTTCAAATGGTGGAAACTCAAAATCACATTAAAAAAAAAGTTCTTAATAGTAAACTTGACGGTTTAGACCTTCAGCCACATTGTGCGTAATACATTATAAAAGATCGCATTACACCTTCCCATTGTCGAGTGAAACACAGTAACACAGTGCCTTATGTACGCTACACATTTTCAGGGAGGTGCAGTGTGGCACGACGCAAAGCTAGACTAATATTTTCATATTACCACACAGTGTGGCGCGTACTGGAGTGAGTGCATCCTACCCAAAATTAAATGGCAGCGAAAACTCTTGTTCAGTCAGTACAGAAAGCAAGATTTTACATATCAGATCACACTTAAGACAAAACCCCCCAGAACGAATACTGCTGGGATGTGATAAGAAGCCAATGAGGCAGTCGAAATCTTCAGAAGAACTGTGCCTGGTTCTGCAAGATGCTCAATAACACTTACAGCTCATCTCCTTATACAAACACACACATTCTATCCAAGGATACTTTTAAATCAAAGCAAAAGTCATCACAGCAAATAATTTTGTTTTAGTATATAACTCTCGTTATAGTATTTATTTTATGTACAAAGATTTAATTTCATTTTTTCTGAAGGCACCTTTGCTCTACAGCCTTTTTTTGTGCATTTGCACAGTACTGCACAACTCTCAAAATAGTGTTTGCGTAGTGTGAAAGCCTTTTACCTTTATACATCACTTAAAGAATGAAAATGAAGACCATGTGGCACAGATAAAAGGATCATGCTTGTAGAGGTAAACATAAATGGACAACTGTTGATTGTGCTGCTGTCCATGAGGACCTTGTATGATAAGAAAAAGTTTAAAAGAGATGATGCGGGTGAGTAAAACAAGCCTCCAGTGCTGAACACTGAATATATCAGAACCCTGATTAAGTTCTTTAAACCCTAAAGAGGCAATGACTTATTAATGATAAACAATTTCATTAGTCAAGTCCACTTAGTCCTGCAGTTCTGTAACTCTCCTCATTTTGCATTTCATACTCTTAAACACTTTTCGTGGAGTTTGTCAAGTCAAGTCACTTTTATTTGTATAGCGCTTTTTACAATTGACATTGTCACAAAGCAGCTTTACATAGTAAAT
>JAOUQZ010000047.1:21307495-21318035 GCA_028564935.1 Neosilurus hyrtlii | reverse complement strand
ACACACACACACACACACACACACACACACACACACACACACACACACACACACACACACACACATACACACATATATATATAAAATTTATTTATACTTTGAGATGAACTGATTTGAATAACAGAATATATACACAGCCCACAAACAAGCATAAGCGCCAGATTTTAAATAACAAGGACATCTCTTAAATCTAGCTGTAATAAATAAGCACAGACACGTAGAAATAGTTTTTCTATTCCAGCTACATGTCCGTGTCTTTACATCTAACACAAATATATGCATGCGGCCTAAATAATGTTAGAAAAGTACATTTTTCTACACGACAATAATTACAAATGAATTAATAGCAATAAAACACACTAAATTAGCCATTATTTACTAAAACACACAAGTGCACTAATGCAGTCACTAAGCCATTATTATCCCATCACTGTGACGCAGTGATCTGGACATGGGCACTGACATGAAGACAATATAATAAATGCAATCATCAATAAGGATCCGGCTGAGAATGCACTTCTGTCTCTGATTATTTTGTCAAATGTCAGCAGACCATCTGTTCTGCTTCAGCCATTCAGAAAGCAGCATTGCACCACACAGCACCAGAAACAAAATAATAAATCGTAAATGAATACATGCATTTTGATAAGTGGACATAATAACCCCGAGCAAAAACAACAAGGCAGTACAAATCAGCATGAAACCAAGGTGAGATGAAAATCAATCAGAATAAAGCCAATTCTACACTTCTCTCATATTGTTTCACAGCATAAAGCACACAAGTGCTGTGCAAAAGTTTTCACACCGTTTTATTTTTGGAGGGGGTTGAATCATGGGTGTATTTTTAAACAAAAAATATAATTAATTACATTTGTAAATAATTATTTTATTTTCATTCATTTTCTGAACCACTTAATCCTAATCAGGGTTGCTGGGAGGCTGGCGCCCATCTCAGCCGACTCTGGGCGAGGGCAGAGTACACCCTGGACAGCTCACTAGGCCATCGCAACGCAGAAACACACTGACTCTATACGAACGAAAACAATGACACTACAGACTGTGAGAGACATGGCTGACCTTTGATAACCTAAGCTGCACTGAGGGTAGTATATCATTTTTATATGTAATTTATCATTTGTAAACTAAATTAAACTTTTTTTTTTCTTCTACAACAAAAATTAAAAAAATAAAATGTCATTTTTGTACCCATTCTGCAGCAGTGATCCGGGGAAAGCATGTATAATCTATAACTTTAAAAATAAATTGGGGCAAAATATTCTTACTCTTTTACACAAGTAAGCATCAATCCACCAAATAAACACACACACACTCGCTATAAACTTCAGTTTAACTGATCTAACATGATGTAATGTAGCCTTATGTGTAACCTTTGGGAGATGGAATATTATTTATAAGAATCCAAAACTAAGGAAAATGAAACCAATGAGACATGTTAATAGAGATATCCAGAGCAGATGAGCTGATCAGCATAATCAGCAGGGATAAAAGGATTCTCTCCTGAAGGGGGAGCAGTTACTCCTTTCTTTTTCTGCATTGGAGGCTTCTATTTATACCGTTCACATCCTGCAACAAGCTTTTGCCTCGTGATGGAACAATTAGCCATCTACTCATCGCATTCTCATATTCCCATCTGATTACATCAGTGATTCATTAAAGCTGTAGCTGATGGCATAAATCAAAGCAGCCAGTCTGAGTACAGAAGGAGAGCCACTCGGAGGTCATGCCTCGCCTGCCTCTTAAACCAAAATATCTCTGTGGTGGGACAATAGAGGGAATAATGTGCTCAGATGTCTGAGAGACTATTCCAAATGCTTTATCGTGGCTACATTTATCTTGTCAGGAGTAAACACTGGTGGTGTTTGACTGAGAGATGGAAAACTTTCCACTGTGGTGCAGACGGAAGACAAAGATGATCCCTGCAAGCTCTGACACTCGGAAAGACAAACAGATAAGAGAGAAAGAGAGAGAGGGAGAGGGAGAGAGACAGAGACAGAGAGACAGAGAGAGAGAGAGAGAGAGAGAGAGAGACAAAGACAGAGAGAGCGAGAGAGAGCATGTTGCCATTGGGGTCCGTGTTAAGTAGCATTTGAAGCAACCTGGCCTGTGGCAATCAAGTAGTAAGGCAATCTCAGCAGGAAATCAAGTAGCATAGCAGCATAGTGACTCAAGAATCCAAAGTTTAGTACAGCACTGTTTGTCTGATATCGTTCCAATTCATCACCAAGCATCACTGCCTCCTTCCTCCTCCTCATCTTACCATCCTGCCTCTTCTTCAGCTCACATGTTGTCACTTGTTTAAAGCATGGGGGTAATAAAAAAATTTGATTGTCCCTTGTGTGCTTTATCTTCCCATCAACTCGATGTTAAGTGACTCAATCAAGACTCCAGACAACACCTGCTCTACGTCCTGCATTTTGTGTTGTCTCGGCAGAGCCAAACTTCCACAGTAAGCTGTGAAAGACTGTACACAGACCACTGTAAGGTATAAATACCTTGACTATAAGGAGTAAAAAAAAAAAAACCAAAAAGCATAAGGAATAAAAAGGGCAGCATTTCAATTAGTGAGTCCATAAATCATGCTTCATGAGGGTGCCGAGTAGACCTAAAGTACAGGGGCGGAAAAAGGAAGCAGTTGATTGAGTCTGATTGAGGAAATGAGGGATGTTCTGCTACTTAAATTTAGAAAACGTCTGTTGATAAAAGGGAACTATGGAAAATATTTACACATCCAGAAGTGGCAGTACCAGCTTTAACCAAATGATGGCACTAGTATTTACTGTATATCAGAGCTGCATGCAGTGCAGAGCATTCCCTGCAAAGCGTCTGCAAGGACGAGTCCTGAGTGACATGAGGATGAATGTGTAAGGATAAAGGCTAAAAAAAGACACCAAATGTGAATATCACGGGTCTCCACTGCGTATTTTTCAATGATCCTTGCCACACCATTTCACAATTTACTTACTAAAACTACAGAGCCTTTTTTTTGTATTCAAGCATTCACAACCATATTTCTCCCTCCTTCAGTTAGGACAATTGACAGCAACTTCTGCAACAGTAAACATTTCTGTGAAGCAGTTGCAGTGTTTTTAATCTGACAATGCAAATAAATCAGATTATTACTATGGAAAATTTCACTAAAATGGGAGAAACAATTATTGTGGCTGGAGGATGATTTCCAGAAGAATGTCACCAGTTTGCATGAGAGGTAGACAGCAAACATTTACTCTTTTATCAGAAATATCTTGTTAAGGAAAATAACACAATATTCCAAAACTGGTTGTAGCTGATAAAATCTCATAGTTCTATGGTCTATATAGAGTCCAGTAACAGACCAACAGTGCCACAGACCAAAATCTTATAAAGACAGAGCTTGGTGAGTGAGATTGGAGGCTAAAGATGTTCAATCTGGCTAAAAATAAGTGTAAAGATCCTTTCATATCATTCCATGGTTAATCCCTGTGCTCCCTCTGGGTGTAACATCAGGTCTGTACTTATACTATATACCTGTCAGTCACAACATGGGGTATTAACAGGATTTTGTTTTGTTTTTTAAAAACCCATAAAAACAGTTTCACAGTTCAACAGTCTACCCCCTGGAATGCTCTAGCTAGAAAGAAAAACAATTAAATAGCCCTTGATGAAATAATAAAGAAACATGATATCAGTACAGATGCTTGGCATCAAAAGCTGTTATGGTCCTTAATGGGAATGTGACGTCTTTCCTTGCACGTCAGTAGTGGTAGGCAGACACAGTTAAACATCAATGAATATTTCAAAGCAAGCAAAACAGGAAAGCTTCTAAAGCTTAAAAGCAAGGTTTAGACCTGAAACTGCAACACAAGACTTCACAAGACATTAAAATGACAGCAGATAAAGTAATCAGAAGTAAACACTGAACAGGTAAATGCAATTAAACAACACATCAGTAACAGGATGGGGATGTATTGGGTAGGGCCATGGCTGAAGGAGAACTAAAACAAACATGGAAGCACAAAATGTGTCATGGGAAACCGTGCCATACAAGCAATAATAAGTAAAAGTACTAATTCTTTATAGAGATTTAGGGAATGCCTTAAAGCAGAGCTCCCAGTACTTTCTGTATTGATAGAAAGCTTATGTTTTTGCACCTAACAGTACAGTCAGCCAAGATAAAGGAGATGACAATGGACTTCAGAGGATCTAAGCAAACTGAGCACTCTGCTCTCTATATTGATGGAGAGGAGGTAGAGACAGTGGAGTGCTTGAAGTTTCTTGGAGTCCACATCTCTGCTGACTTCACCTGTACCACAAACATCTCCCACCAGGTGGAGAAGGCACAACAAAGGATGTACTACCTCAGAAAGCTCCGACAAGCCCAACTACCCCGAGCCTCCTGACCTACCGCTGTACTGCAGAGGACAGGAAGGCCCTGCAGCAGGTGGTGAGGACGACAGAGCGGGTAATTGGAACTACACTACCCCCTCAGTGATGTTTACACTGGCAGACTTCGAAGGAGATTTTATCAGGGACTCCACACACCCTGGACACCCCCTTTTCTTCCCGGAAGAAGGTACAGGACACTAAAAACAAAACCTAACAGACTCAAGAACAGCTTTTACTCACAAGCTGTTGAACGTGTAACCCCACCACCACCACCTTTACACACATTGATATCATTCAGACCATCTTCCTGGACAGTGCAATAATCACGTTTAGGTGCAATACTCATGTTTAGAGCAGGTCTTGAACATCATATAACATTTTGTAATCATGCACCTTATGATTAAAAGTTCTAACTCTCACCCTGTGTATACCATGCACATTTGACACATCATGCACCCTTCTGTGTATGTGAATACATGGATAAATGTATAAGTCTGTATATGTGTGAATATGTGGAAAAATGTATGTGTTTGCATATACAGGATATATGTATGTATATATGTTTACGTATAGCTATGGGTATATATGTGTATGTAAGTATATGCACATATATAGCTTAGTGTAGTTACCTTGGTTGTCTTATGTGCACTTTTCTATAATTGCTGCTAAACAGAGAGCAGCTGAACTGATTTTCAATGTTTATGCAATAGTTAACAATGAAGATCTCTTAGAACTTAGTGTGCAATCCTGGATGTCAGCACTCAGCAATCAGAATTGCGATGCATACGGATGTGTCATATGGACTGACGGATGAATGTACAATTAAAAATCAAGTTAATAGTTCTTTAAGTAAGGTGCTATGCTTTCTATGTTACTTTGCACAGGATTCCCTCTGAAAAACTAGTCTAGTCTACACAAACCTTGAACTGAAAAATTCCTTCAAATATTCTACAAAAAATAATTTTCACTTAAATATTTACAGACCGAGCCGAAAAATCTCCACTCAGATTTCCATAATAAGTAATATTTAAATGAGTTTTCTGTTCTTCCCTCAGTACACAGAACAGTATATATGTTACAAATGCAGTGCACAAAGACTTGGTTAAATTTGGTTGCCAGCATAACAGTGATTAATGTCCCTTTACGATTGATCAGATGCGGCCATGTGGGAACTACAGGTCTTATAATCATGTGCAAAAAAACCCAACAAAAAGTAGGTCCTCTGGTAGATTGGGCTGGAAATATTGAGCTATTAGACAGTGGAAAAGGACATGAGGGAAAAATTATTGCTGCTGCACTCAGTGTGAACATCCAACAGGAAAGTTGGGAGGATATTAGATTTATTTAAAAGATGGCTTGTGAATGTATCCCCTGTAGCCTCTGCACTGCCCTGGGCTCTCTGCTCTCCGTGTTGCAGATTTTTAAATATTCAACACTGCAGAGATCTTCTTGTTCCATCTCTAGCCACACACACATACACACATGGTTCTTTAAAAGCAGGCAGTGGTATGCCACACACAGATGAGGCATATCAGAACCAGGCCTGTACAATAAAAACCCAAATCCCTGAAAGACTCCGGCTGCATGTTTACCAGCAATCCATGACAAACGTTCTACTCTGTGGTGAACTATAAAAATTGGAATTAGGGAAAAACATAAATAGCTCCAGGGCTGTGTGTGTTTTTGGACATGAAGAGCAGGAAGGAACACTGAATGCAGACACGCAGCACTTTTCTTCATCTCCAGGATCAGGAAGCGTCAGGCCATTAGCAAGCATCATTACTGCATAGTAATGTGTAAATGTGCAAACACAAAAAAGACAAGAGGCACAAGCAGACACAACATCATAGCCACAAAAATACTAGGCCTAATTTTGTTTAACAGGAGCCAACACAACGGGAAATGTGGTGCTAAAATGGGGGCGGTGTGCTGCTTCTTTAAGCAATCCAGTTAACTGGCTATATACACAGCCATACTGGGCGTGCACGTGTGTGGGGATCATATCAACCGCTGAGCTGCTTCTGACTCCTTGCCACTGCACTAAGAAAACAATACATGGTCTGTTTTTTCTGAGGAAGCGGGCTCTGCTGTTGGCTGATGACTGAGAACAGGCCCAACTGGCGCCTTAGACAACAAAGCTGGCTTCTACAAGACCTTCAAAGTGGTGGTGGTGGGTTGTTCAATCAGCAAGGACACTGCTAAGGACTGATTTCTCAAAATAGAAGTGAGATCGACTCATTAGCTGAAATACAAAATAGACCTTGACCCAAGATTGAGAACGAAAGCACTCAGTTCCTGACTGACATCATCGGCGTCTGTGGACTTGACAAACACAGAGTCTACTTCCCAACAGGAGACGCCGCCAACCTTGAGCACCTAAGTGTCTCCGGTAGCTTGCGCAACATTTTCTTTATCATCTGCACTGAAACAGCATTGCCAAATCAGCATTGTAGGCCCACAGGGAAACATTCTCAGATTAGCTATTTGGCCTAACAAGCAAAAAAGGCCAATGACACCCTCATTACTCAACCTCTGCCCATCTGTTCATTATTTATCAACTTATTCCTATCTGCTTGTGCCAGCTCATTTTTTTTTTTTTTTTTTTACAAGAGAATAGCCAAGAAGAGCAAGTTGACTGCTTGTATTCCTCTGACCAATGGCAATGGCTCAAAGGCAGAACATTTAAACAGCTTAACAGTGGGGCCATCTGGCATGCAAACTACTGAGTTTGGCTATATTTCAAACAGCATAAATATCACTACAGCTATGGTGCTGAGAGATGGTTTGGTTCAAGTGTTTACAATGATAAGAAAACGGGGACATGAGAGGTCTAGGGGTAGATAATTTTTCTTATAATGAAGAGTTGTTTAATTACTGATTCCGACTGCTTTGATTCATTCTGCATGTCAGGAGCTCCACATAATCTACAATTGACAAATACGCTCAGGTTAAACTGTTAAACTCATATAACCACTGATATGGTGAAGACATTTAAAAGTATTTTATAATCAGTGTTAGAAAGTGTCTCTAATTTCTGTGCTCTAAGTTTTCTGCTAGGGGAAAATCTTAAAGATGGTAACATGATAAGCACAGACAAATCATTCATTTGCCGAACTATTTAATCCCTCTAGGTCACGGAAGGGCTGGAGCATATCTCATACAACCCTAGGCGAAGGCGGGGTTCATCCAGAACAGCTTGCCAGTCCATTGCAGGGCCAACACACACAAAACCATTCACACCCACACCTAGAGGGGAATCTGAAACAGCCAATTAGCCTAATGTTCATATCTTTAGACTGTGGGAAGAAATCATAGGATGAAGAGGAAAGCCACACAAACATGGGAGAACCTATGATTTCTTCCCCCATACAAACTTCACACAGAAATGTCCTTGGTGAATCCAAATATACCATATTGATTATGTATCCCACTGTATTTACTTCCTTACATAGAGTGGTCTGCAAATGTATTATACAAAAAAAATTACAATTAAAATCTACAGAAGAGTTAGTATAAATAGCAGATATGCCACACTGGGCATCATCTGAGCAACAAGTACAGAAGAGCAGGTCGAAGGAGAAACTTATAAAACAAGAAAACCAATTATTGATTTTCCATAGTGGCGTGAATCTTCTGAAAATCACTGTAGCTTAGTAAATGTCTTCCTCCCTGACATTCAAGGAATTTACAGAGACGTAAGGTTCAGAGAGCCAAATCACAGACAGAAAAGCAAGATATTTTTATTCTCACTTTAACTTAGTGAAGTTGTACTGTATGTGGTATAAAACTCTTGGCAGAAGAGAGGTTTGTCTTGGTTCTTGGCACTGGGTGCTTGACACTAAATTGTTACAAATCTTAGTGTCATTTAACATCTTCAAAAGAGGGTAAGAGCAGGAGGTCAAAACAATTCCGACATTCTGATAATCATTTTTCAATCAAGTGGCATTAATGTAACAGGTATTTAAACTGGGCAACGTATCTAAAACTCTTCCCTAAACTTTGTTATGAACATAACACAAAACCTGCCCCCCCTCAAGAGTTACAAATCCCTCATTCCTCTGCAGTCCCTGCACCTGACAGATTGGGGTTGTTTGTTTGCACTGCGGTTGTGTTATGCACTCCCTGGGGCCTGGTATCTAGGTCACCACTCTGGAGAATTAGGAGGTGCTGGGTGGTGAGGCGGGGCCAGGTGGCCACACAGCTGGAGCTCATAAAGCCCAATGGGTGACATCTGGAGCAGAGGGACAGAAGACAGGTACTGATCCCACCACCTGGACACTGATGAGATGCTCATGGAGCAGCCACGTGAGCTGAATCCTCATGTCAGGGGAGCAAAAGAGGATGAACTCAATAAACAGAAAGCAGACTGCAAAGACATTACTGTGTGTTACACCACAGAGGGCATCTGTGATACAAGTCCTAAGAGTACCCAGAGTAATAATAAGCAAGTACACTGTTGTCCAACAGTCATCATAGGTTCCCTCCATTACATGCCCTCACAGAGAAGGGAAGAAAGAACAAAAGAACGAAAGAAAGAGAACAAACACACACTGAGAGCCAGCGTCACCATGGGACTACGTAGATTAGTTTCATCAGTCAGTAAAAAATCCTTTACAAAACACATTCTCGGCTCCTGCTGGAGAACAATGCTGATGTGCTCATTCCCACGCACAGGCCATTCATGGACTCAGCTAATGTTACAGCACCCACTTATAACTAGGCCAGAGAAAGAGACAGAGGGAGAGAGAAAAAAGAGAGGGAGAGAGAAAGAAGAGGGGCAGAACTAAAACTGAAGTTAAGAGACATCCTGACTTATACTTTGATGACTGTTATACTGCTTGTAAAGTTAATTAGATTAAATCAAATGCACACAAACGGTGCACAAGTCAGTGAGTGGGGGGTGCAGCTGTAGCCTAATTGTTAATAAAGCAGCTTTGGGATTGAAAGGTCGCTGGTTTAAAATCTAAGCACAACCTGAATCAGTCAGGATTCCTTTCGTTTCATTTACAGTGCCAGTCAAAGGTTTGGGCACACCTGCCTGTATAAGTGGTTGCAAACTTTGGACTGGCACTATATACCGGTCAGATGTAATATTGAAAAGATTATAACCACTGAGAGGTGAAGTGAATAACATTGATTAACCTGTTACAGTGGTACCTGCCAAGGAGTGGGCTGTATTAGGCAAAACGTGAACAGTCAGTTCTTGAAGGTGATGTGCTGGAAAGAGGAAAAATGAGCAGCCATAAGGATCTGATTAATTTAGATAAGGGCTACATTGACAGGGTTCATTCATCTCTCCAAAACAGCAGGTCTTTGTGGGGTACTCCTTGTATGCAGTGGTAAGGATCT
Organism: Neosilurus hyrtlii; assembly: GCA_028564935.1. NCBI lineage: Eukaryota > Metazoa > Chordata > Actinopteri > Siluriformes > Plotosidae > Neosilurus > Neosilurus hyrtlii. Next base: position 21,308,303 of record JAOUQZ010000047.1, on the reverse strand, counting down.
ACCTAAGGTGTTACAGGGAAGATTTTCCTTGGGGAGAAATTTATTTAGTTCAAATTATTAAGTTCAAAAACTCATCGGCACCCAAACATTTGTCTGAATGCATTACAGAGTGCTTTACATTTCAAATTCATTATGAAAATGACTGCAAAATTATCTTATCTTTATCTGTCAGCACTGTATCAAAAAGGGTGAATTGTTTGCTTGTTCAGGTACAGTAGAGTGCAGTGAAGATTATACACCACCACTTTTGTCTAAAAGGGCTCCTAATATAATTTTTAGTGAAGATGTATCGAACAATGCAATGAGAACAAAAAAATTATTCCGACAAGATTGAGGTAAAAGTATTGCTAACAAACAAAAATGCTGAAAATACTATTTTTTTATCGGGGGCCGTACCTCTGGATTGGCAAATCGGGGTGGTAGTTCCCCTTTTAAAGAAGGGGGACCGGAGGGTGTGTTCCAACTATCGTGGACTTGGAGGAGGCTTTCGACCGTGTCCTTCAGGCTATCTTGTGGAGTGTGCTCCGGGAATATGGTGTACCGGACCCGTTGCTACGGGCCGTTCGGTCTCTGTATTGCCGGAGCCAGAGCTTGGTCCGCATTGGTAACACGTCGAATTTGTTTCCGGTGGGGGTTGGACTCCGCCAAGGCTGCCCTTTGTCACCGGTTCTGTTCATTTTTATGGATAGAATTTCTAGGCGCAGTCAAGGTGTTGAGGGGTTCTGGTTTGATGACCATAGGATCTCGTCTCTGCTCTTTGCGGATGACGTTGTCCTTTTGGCTTCATCGAGCCGGGACCTTCAGCTCT
>JAOUQZ010000047.1:21235948-21265247 GCA_028564935.1 Neosilurus hyrtlii | reverse complement strand
AACAATAACACTGAAAGTACCAATTTTCGGAAAATGTCGCAAATTATTTATTTTTAAAAAAAATCATAAATGTTATTTTATATATATATATATACATATATATATATATATTTTTTTTTTACTTGTGCATAGCATGAATGTATGAATGAACTTCAAATCATATTGAATGCTTTCGCGAGTGAAGTGCAGTGATTACACACTATTGTGTGTGTGTGTGTGTGTGTGTGTGTATATATAATGTATTTATATGTTTATTTATTTGCTGTACACATAGAATCACATGATGGGAAGGTTACGAATCTGGCATGTTTGACTGTGATCATAATTGTGTGGTGTGACCCTTATCTGCGAGTACTTAGGTAGTGTACTTTAACCCAACAAGCACCTAATTGCAAGAGATTATTGTCTGGTGCTGTAAGTTGGTCAGAGAATCGGCTTAAGGGGAGTGAAGGGAAGAAGGCATCATTGTTTTGCTCTAGACGTACTAAGCACACACTAACCTGAGCAGGAAAGGGAGTAAAACTAGAACTACATCCAGGAAGTTATATGCCTCCAAAAAGTGAGGCTGCACTGACCTTGACCTTTGACTTCCAAAATCTAATTAGTTGACCTTTGATTTGAGGTGGACATTTTTCCAAAGTTTGAAGAAAATGCTACAAACTGCTCTCAATTGCATTCACAATAATAGCCCACATGAGACTGCAGTGACATTAACTTTTGACCTATGACCACTGAAATCTAATCAGTTCCACAGTGAGTTAAGGTGGATATTTGTAAAAAGTCTGAAGAAAATTCCTCAAAGCTTTTTTAAAATAACGCATTTACAAAAATGACCCGGGACTGAGGTATGCACATATGTATATACGGATGGACGGACAACTCGAAAACATAATGCCCCTGGCTCTGGCTATCACCGGCGTGGAGACATAAAAAGCTCCCATTGGGCAGGAAGGAAATAGTTTACCCTTTTGTCCAAACCCAGATAGAAACAGGAGCAGTTCCAACCCATGAACAGAGTTTGAGGGTCTTGTTGAAGGGTCTAATAATGACTCTTTTGTAATATAAAAACACTGTTTCTCAAGATCCCCAAGTACAGAGCCAGGAAAGCTTAGAGAGAAAGAAAAAGAACAGAGATGAAACTACCGACTGGAAGAGATTGAGATAAAGGTGAGATTTATTTGGTAAATCAATAAGTCCTAAAGGGGATGCTTTGAAGATAAACCTTGAAGCAGACTGACCAGCACTGACCTAATTAATACATAATCAACAGGAATACAGACCTCCTGATTGCAGCCTGAAAGTAAATGCAGTGAAGTTGGAGCACAAGGACAACCTGAGAAACAAAGTACAGCCGATATGTGTTTCACTACTCAGATATGTAATTGATTAGTCACATTTGGAGAGGATAAAACATGATCTCAAAATAGTTCATGACATCATGAGCACACCAAGCGTGACTGGGATCCAAAAATAGCCCTTTCAAGCATTGAATGGCAAGAAATGGGGCATGTTTTGAAACTTTCACTTAACCTGATGAAGTACATAAATATTGATAACTCAGATTAAGATTAGACAAGGAGTCTATATGACTGCTCAGACCATAAAAGGGAAAGAGAGCAAACAGCAACCAACACCAGCAATGCCAGGAGCGCCTTGTTCCCTTCGTCATTGGAAGCAGGGTTGCAAAAAGCAAAAGGGTAAGTGTGCCTTAGTAAAAAAAAAATGACTGCATAGAAATGGAGGTCTAAAATGTAGCACACTCTGGCGCACTACTCCAATTCAGAGAGATAGCATGGTTCAATTAAACAGCTCACATCTCAATCGCTCTCTTTCACCTCATTCTTGGTCTCCCTTCCTCTATCACACACATACACAACAGAACTATTGGCATGCATGAGATAATAAATGTTATCACTAACAAACCATTTATTGCAGATTGTATCAGATTTTATCTCTGCCATCTCTCAGCCTACTGCATTCTTTAATTAAGATTTTTCAAACCTACTGTGTGGATGAAACAGCTTTGATGCATAACAGTCATTAACGAAAACATGGATCGTGCCCCATACAGAGCCGTAAGAACTATGAGGAGGGAAAGAAATATCCTCATTTTCTCCCTCAGTGAAACACTGAAAAGCTTTGCTTAATCACTTCATACGCTGCCTGCAGATATATCAACAGCTGCACGCAAGTGGACGGAGATGAGATAAGTAAAGTGCTTTGGCAACAAACACGAATCCAAGCGTGACCTGATGCTCCGTGTGTCAAGTGGAGTAAGTGTTTGTGTGTGTGGGTACGCAAGGTTTAGATGTACATGAGAAGCAGCTCTGGGTTCAAAGGCCAAATAACAGTTAGAAAACATGCAGATGGAGAAAATAGAGAAAGGCTGGAAAAAACTCCAAACCTTGCACCAATTATAATGAAACAAAAGCACCAAGTTATTCAACTCGAGCAAAGCAGAAGGTGCGCACTTACTTAAAAGTCAATATGACTGCTGATAATAAAGTTTTCAATTTCTATTTGTTTAAATTTGTTTCTGGTTTCCCACTGATGTTAAATGAGAGTTTTAAAAAGACGCTTATGAGCAAACCACTATTTATAGCTGCTATAATGTAAACATGAGGAATGAATTGTGTCTCGTGAATGTTTTATTATGTTCAATGTACCACCAAACCATTAAAATGCATTCCAAAATGAGCTGTTCATTAAAAAACAGAAACAGAAGTTGCAAATAAATTCTATGGTGTAAAATGAATAACACAGTTAAGAGTGGGGTGCTATCTGAAATTACCTCTAGGATAACACCACCCCGACATAAATTGCTTCTATATAATAAAGTCAGAGATGTGTTATTGTTTCCATCATTCCAATCAGGTTTATATTCTGTGCTCATATCCAAAACCTAACTGATGAAATGCTTACTCAGATAGTTGATCTAAATTTTTTTCAAATAAATAATTAATTCCTTTGAAGTGAATTCAGAATAATAATTCCTCAGTGTTACGTAGCCAGACTTCAGGCAATTGCAGGAAAGTGCATATTCACCCTCCCCATACTTTTCAATAGACCACCTTCAAAATCGACCAAGGCCACGCAACAGCGGTGACAGTCTCAGCTACGGTTGTCAAGGTTCAAGATTCATTTACTGTCATTAGTCCATATTAAGAACAAGCAGTAATAGTACTAATAAAATAAATATATACTGTATTAATAATTATAATGACAATATGTAAACATATAATAACTATAAACTACAGGTAAATGTAAGTAACAATAATTTATACAACATATTACTTGTGTAGGTAAACATATAATAAATAACTAAAAACCAGAAATAATGCAAGTAAACAGCAATGGTTTATATAATAGTGCAAGTAAACATTTATTAGCAAAGACTATTTATGCAAAGACATGAGCTGGATTTTTTTGGCTTTTTCTTTGTTTATTTATTTATTTTTAGGAGAATTAAGTTTTCAAAACATACTGAAGACAGTAATTTATATTATGGCTGTTTCTTTAATAAAAATATATGCAAACATTTTCAGAGCTGTGTATGCGTTTAGGCAGTGCCTAAACATTTACATTAACTAGCTATAGTGCAGTGGATTAAAGCTGACATTATCAAAATTATTTTCACGTATTAATTGACTTTGCATGACCTTAACATAAAGGAAAGGGAAAAAAATATTGTGCTTATGTATGACTGACATCTCTGTAAGTTATCTATAATATCTATGACCACAGGTAATCATGCCGATTATGAAGAAAGTGTCCATTATATTTGCACAGAATGTAAATTTGCGGTTTTATGGGTGGTAATGTTCAGTGTCAGGGTCCATGGTTCAAATTTCAATGAATCATTTCAATTGTGCTCATGGGGTTTTCTCGGGTTTCTTTCCTCCTTTTAAAAACCTGCATGTTCAGTGTTTTAAAATGTTTTAAAATGTATTCCACTATGTGTCAGAGAAAAATGCAAATTGGTCATGGATTCATACATCAGGGAGACAGCAATCCTAAACATTAAACTAACGTGTATTGTACAGATTATCTGAACAAGAGAGAGCAATCTGGAACATCAGAACTAATGAACTGGCCAAGATACCAGATTTGAATCCACTTGAACAAATAGGGGATTTAAATGGTTCATGAATTGATCACACAAAAGCTTCCTCCAGAGACAGTCTACAAACAAATTGCTTAAAAAAATGCAGGCAACAATGCTTGTTATTGTAGAGACCAAAGGAGATGAGATTTCTGTTAAAATGTTTACATTCAAGTAATTTATTCAACTAACAAACACAAATATAACAAATACACCACAAAAAATACACAAATACATGTTGTTGCTTTTTTTTTTTAAATATCTGTATTTCTTTCATATATTACAGGTGGCCTAATTAGCTTGTTGAGCAGTGTGTGTATACTGACTAGTCTAAACTGGCCTTGAACTAGTCACACTGTGAACGTGTGAGTGGGTGTGAATGTTCAGACTGTCTAATTACTGACCTATAAAGATGTATCCACATTAACCTTGAACAGTGAAAAAACATTTAATCTGTAATCAATTTTGCAAACCTGATACAAGCCAGGGCGGCGTGGTATCGTAGTGGTTAGCATGTCCTCCTCACAGCAAGAAGGTGCTGGGTTTGAGTCAAGGGCTTGGCCGTTTCTGTGTGGCATAGGCATGGTCTTCCTGTGCTTGTGTTGGTTTCCTCTCACGGCTATAAGGCCTCTTAGGCTAATTGGCTGTTCCAAAATGACCCTAGCAGTGAGTCTGACTGTGGATGATTGTGTGTGTGTTGGCCCTGCAATAGTCTGTCAAGCTTTTCAGGATGTATTCTGCCCTTTCCCTGTGTCGGCAGAGACAGACACCCGGCTCCCCACAAACTTAATAGGATTAAGTGATTTGAAAAAAAGAGTGAGTAAGTGATTCAAGCAATGTTTGAAGGTGGTTTCAATTCTGATTAGAATCGGATTTATACAGATAGGTATTTAAATAGGATTTCAAAGTCTCTTGCGTCACTCGCAACGTGACAATGACGTAGAATCCAGAGTGACAGAAGTAACCAGTTAAAAAACAAAACGTCTGCAAGCACAGCATGTTATGGATTATGTGTTGTAATACTGCTAGTAAGAGAGAAAATAAAATAGAACTCAGTTTCTTGAGCTCTCTTTTAAACACAGTTTACTACTCTTTATTTTGGTGTGTTTACATCAATTCTTGGTGTGTCTATGTATTACCACAGCCACCAATATCAATTTGAGATGTCAGCATGGACACACAGGATTTGATCATTTGAAATATATAATGTAAACGTGAACATACAAAACAAATATGTACACTATACACTATATAAACAAATAACTTTACCACTAAGCTACCCTGCAGGTACTCGGAACTGCTGTTTTATATTTCATAATTCTTTTTAATAAAATCCATGATGGTATTACTCCACCGTATACACTGACTTTCTAACACAACATGCTTTTGGTATTATTATAGCAAACACAGGAAACCAAATGTCTCCTTTTCTATGCATGCATACAAACCCTAAAACAAATGGACAGTAAGCAGGTGCGTGTCTAAGGTGTGTCAATGTTCACATTGCAACTCAAATCTAATCATTCTACTTTTGTAGACAAAATAACTAGTTTTATTTTCTCTCCATTAAAACAAGTCCTTCAGAAAAATTCAGCAGAATAACTCCAGGAGCATTTTACTGGCTTTCACACCACACAAGAGAAACATTTTCAAGAACTTTATTGGGTTTATCTGCAGCTTTCCCTTCCACATTCATCCAAGCTTACAGACAATCCTTCTGTGGTTGTAATGAGAGCCTGAGTTCTTCTTGTGCATCTTTCCAAAAGCTGTCCGATAGAAGACCGGGCCTGCGTTTGTTCTGTTACCACTCTTATTTTACATCCAGAGTAAATGTGCTTCAAAACCACAGCATCTGTCTTTTCAATCATCTACCCAGCTCTTCGTTCCTAAAACAACTGCACACTTCTAGAACAAACAAGCCACAGTCCATCCACTGGACATGAACTATGATTAGACATAAAAAAATGCTGTGTTTCCTGTAACCCAGCAAAATCGAGCTGACCCAAAAGTTTTTATGGCATGTGTAGGGGTTGAGGAACTAAACCGACCTACCTCGGAGTTTTTTGATCGATCGGATCTGGATTTGGATCGATCAGATGCGTCGAGGCAACAGGCCAGTTGGTTATTTTGTTTACATGACATAGACCTACGGAGTCAACGCTTCGTCGATGCTTCGTATTTATTAGTGACTTGCGGAATTAGCCAATGAGAATGACTTTTAGTGTGTGCTCAGTTGCAACACTAATCTATTGGATAACTTCATCTGGACCAATGATGTGAACAATCTAGACTGCGCACCATCCCTTTTCACGTGGATAACTGGCTTCAACTTCTGGTCAAGCCAAAAAAACTCGGCAGTGTTTGGTTTGTGTTGTGCACCTGTGTTATTTCTGTAAAGTGTTGTTGCAATGGTTAGTTCCTGTTGTGCTGTTGGCTGTGAAACCGTGCAGAGGGTATCAAAGAAATCTCTCTTCATCAGTAAGTGTTTTTTATTCTTGTAAAACCATAGTCAGGCTGATATTTATGAATAATTGAATAGAGTTTCAGGCACAGGTGCTTAAGACGATAGACTACAGCCAGCTTATGGAAGTACACACTGATCCGCACAACACATCGTGCAGGGAAAAATGAGCCAATGTCTGCACTGACAGATTCATTCATCAGTGTTCCAGCTAGGCTGTTTTAGCATGGCTTTCATGTAATCGCCATGTAATTCGTCTACAATCGCCTGCCGATATTTTCCTCTCCACTTCAACCCAAACCATCTCACTGGGGTTCAAGTCTGGAGACTGTGGTGCCATTCCATGAGTTTAAGACCCACGTATAAAGTTCTAGTATACCGCTTTTCCCTTTTCAGATAATTCAATGGACTTGAACTACTTCAATTTCAATACAACTGACAAAATTGGGATGTTCTAAAATGTTTGACCGGTAGTGTACTGCTTGGGTATATTTTAAATAAATAAAAAATGTAAATGAGAAAGATTAAAATGTAAAAAAAATAAAATAAAAAAGCTATAGCTGCCATGGGCAACACTGTGGTTATAATTTGAGTTTATAATTTTTGCTTGTCTAACCAACTCCATCCTGACCTTGTGTTACTGTCTATATGGAGTTTTTTACATGTTCGCCCTTTAACTGCATGGGTATTATCAGAGTTCTCCTGGTTTCTTCTCACCTGCCAGAACAGGCATGAAAGAGGACTGGGCAGAAATAAGACACTGCAGCAGACCTAGAAGTAGCACAATTGCTTGAGTACTAAAACAAATTCTCAGTATTCTTAAACACAATAGCAAAATACATTCCTAATCTAACTCTAACTGCCAGCAGTCTGTCATCATGAAAACGAATATAATCCTGTCTTGTTTGTGATCACAGACAGTTTTAATTTAGGGTCGACCCTGGCAAGGTGACTAGAAAAGCAACTGCGGCAAAAGTCAAGTCAGCTCAGACGGACCTTATTAATATCACACAAACATGATTTATTATTTATCACTGTTGAATGTCTACGAGAGGTCGAAACAGCCTGATGGATATCTCCAGGACGGGAGGCCATTATTTCTGGCATGTCATATTAAATTTTGCAGAAGTGCACTCAATTTCTAACGGACAGCTGTGGGCTGAGGGGAAGGGGGATGGAAAGGATGGGGTGGAGGGAGGCAGCATGAACAGGAGCAATTTCCCCAGGATTCCACTCGGACAAAATTACATTTTAGTTCAGGCATATCGCAGTACCTCAGCACAGCCCTGATGGTCTGGACTCCATTTTTATCCCCTCATGGGATGCAGTCTTGAGAATGCATGTGAGAAAGGTGAACTTGCTGATGTGTGAAGCCTCAAAGTAATGAAGATGATAAAGCATGATTGTTAAAGATGATCTATGAGGCTCAGGTTTGTCGTTCAATCTGCCCGGGAGGATTTCAGATGACTGTTTAATTGAGCACGGGCTTGATTAGAATTCATTTAGCTCTATGCAGGCTCATTTTCAAAACAGTGAAGCAACAGTTCAGTCCCGCAAATTGGCTTTGATGTAAAGTTCTCACCTGCAAGATGTGGAGGCAATAAGATGGCGGTGGGAAAGACAGACCACAGGAGAGGATCCACTCAACATTCAAATAAACATGAATCCATTTTAATGAGACTACATCATGAAAAGGGGCTGTGTGAGGGGGAAAAAGTAGCTCTTTGTGTGTGATCGCCTTTGACGTTCCTCTCACAAATGCACTGCAATTCAGTCATTAAGAATCTGCTCAGATGCTCAGGCACTGTCTTGAACTGGGGCAGGGGAAATGAAAGGGAAGCTGTTTATTTTCAAAAATAGGAAAGTGTCAGGGGAGGAGTCACCAGATGGAGCGTAATTAGCCATTTGGCCATGTTGATGAACACTGCACCACTGGCACACAGTTGTCTGAGTCTGCACCGTTCCACAACTTTTCCTTAACATCTTCCTCATAGGAACAAGTCACATCAAGAAATGCAATATGCCACAGAGCACCGACTCCCACACTGAAAGTTTCTACCGCGTTTAAATAGTGAGAGTTTGACAGAAAAAAAGAGAAAGATAAACAGAAAGAGACGCTTCCAGTTCAACGTGATTAGCTATCTTGATCAAAAAGAGCTTCCATTTAGCCACAGCGATCCGGTCGTCTACCAACTGTGAAATGAAACTGGCTGAAAGGAAACACTGGAGCTCATGCCGAATTGGTGATGGATTGCCAGCTTTAACAGGAAGAACGTGACAGCAAGAAAAAGAGGTGGTTCGGCATGGTTCCTCTTGCGTGATAACATGCAATTACCTTAAGCGGTGCACTTGAGGTGAACTCTTGCAAAGAACAGTTAAATCTTAATCCATTCTCATGCGGCAACAAATTACATACTGCTGTGGATCTGTTTCAGTTAAATAAATAAATAAACAAATTAATAAAAAAAAAATAAAAAAACACACATTACGACCAAATCTAGCACTTGATCTTCAATTGTATCAATGCAGCGGCATTCAAAGTTCCATTGATGTGTTTACGGATGCTTTGCACTACGGAAGCCCTGAGACCATTATCCTACAGAAACATGTGCTCAAACACCCTCATTAGTTCCATGCCATTTCCTCTGGGGTTAAGAAAAACAAGGACTCTAAGAGAACTTTTTCCCCACACATCAAATCAGTCAATCAATCCATTAAATATCGGCGTTGGTTTTAAGTGCATGCCTGTTTTAAAAAAGGAAATGAAGAGTAAGTGCTAATCCAAGGGTGAAATGTTCTGTCAGATTATTGCTTATATGCCCTCATTAGAACAAAAAAAAAAAAAAAAGAAAGAAAGAAAGAAAAAAAAACACGACATAGTTAAAAGCTTCCTCACTGGCATATCACTCAATAAATTTTAAATGAAGTCATCTTTCATTTTACTAAAGTGGTTTTTCTGCTCCAGCATGCCCTAATGGAGTCATCAGGTATGTAGCAACGCCTTTATCTGCTCAATTAGATGCACTTGACAATGGGAAATAAAACTGCACTAGAGCTGGACCAAGCTCTGGACCTGAGGCATTGTCCACAATTTTATTTTAGAAATGTATTTCCTTGTTCTCTAAAAAACAACACCCTTTTTCAAATCTCTTCAAACATTCACAATCAATAAATACATAAATTGTGCTTTAAACAGGTCAGAGAAACAAGTGACGACTAGTCTCATAACCTATGAACTGCCTGAGGAAAATTACCAACCACAATATACAATATATAGACACTAACTAGAATTTAAAAAGTATACAGTTAGTATTTTTTTTTTGCATAACTAATCAGACTTAATACAGTTGATGAAACAGCTAATAGTGAAAGTGATTGGTTACACCTGAGTCACATTTGAGATTCTACAGAATTGACTAGTTCTTAAATGGTACAAAATCCTGGTGCATGCACCACACTAAAAACTCACGTTTTTTTTTTTTAATCTCCATTTTAAAACCTAAGGGGTTTTTGAAAATAACTTCCCTAAACTGTACAGAAAGGTTCAGTATACTGGTGCCTGAGAACTGGACCCTAAATGCTCAGCCTTCAGGAAATTACAGTAACTTGAGACTAATGGAGGAGTGAAGACTAGGAATTCCTTTCTCTCAGAAGACAATTTCACCCTAGGAGACTTTCCAGCAGCTCTGATTTCCATGTGGTCATTTCTACCTTGTCAGCATAGACAGAGGATCTGTAATGTGTGTGTGTGTGTGTGTGTGCGCGTGTGTGTGCGCGTGTGTGTGCGTGTGTGTGTTAGTTATATGAAATTGGTAATCACATTTACAGCATTTGGCAGATGCCCTTACCCAGAGTGACTTACAATTTTGTCTCATTTATGCAACCTAACAGTTGAGGGTCAAGGGCCCAAGAGTGGTAACTTGGTGGCATCTTGGTGGTATTGGGGCTTGAAACCCTAAACTTCTGATCAATAATCCAGAGCTTTAACCACTGATCACAATTCAATAGTGTTAAATTTATTCACTTCTTATAAATACTGAGTAGTCTGAGTGACCATTGAAATTCATAACCCAAGAACAACATCCTATCAACTTTGACTCAAGTTCAGGGGAAAAAAAAAAGATTCCACATCTCTAACAACTACTCAGATTATTATTGCACACATTTAAATAATGTGCCTACCAATGATGTGAAGGCTTTGGTATTTTTAAGAGTACCTGAAATATCTACCATGCACTACCTGCCATACATTATCCATCCCCAAGCGCCAGGCCTGCAAAGCACCAACAATGTTCTTTCCATTTTGATGAGCTACAGAGAAAGAATAATTGAGGCAGAAGGAGAGAGCAAGTCTGCTGCAGTATAATTGCTCCAATACTGAATCACTCAAGCTCCTACGATATAGAAACCAACACTACGGGCCCTGATGCTATAAATAGAGTGTAGGACGGTTCATTGCTGGCTATAGTCTGCTGTATTCTGCTGGCCCTGAAGGCTATTTCTTGGTGTGCTCCACTTGCAGTGCATTGCATATTTAGAATAAGCAAAAGAAAAAGGAAAAAAAGCATGGGTCTAATCTGTTGCTAATCTCCTGTTCACTGTGAGCATGCCAGTGGAGCGGAACTCATTCATCCTGCACAAGCAACGTGGCTGGCTGCACACGACACGCCTGCAGGCTCAGAGATAGAGACTGTGTTTCCAGAAAATAGCTATATGGATAAGGCAGGAGAGATATCCTAACCTGCTCAGTCCACCTGTTCGGAGGAAATTCATTTCCTGGCTGGCTCATCACTTTTACCTATGGTGATATGCTAGGTCTGAAGAAAACACCTTGAATCAATAAGAGCAGCTTGGTGCTGGATTTTTTTATATTTATGTGATGAGTTTAAAATGACTGGAAACAAAACGTGACTACCCCAAATACTGCACTGTTTGTGTCATTAATTCAAGTGTCACAACACTCATTTCTTTTATGGTGCGAAGCCTAGAAACACATAATACACCACACATTGATACCAAGCAGTGGCTGCAAAATAGAATATAAACAATAGAATTAAATATCTAACTCCTAAAAAGATGTGTCAGAAGTGATGCTTCACAGGATTTGTCCCCATCACAGGTGTTGCACCTGTGATAGGGACCTAATCCTGTGAAGCATCACTTCTCTGACGCTTCTTTTACAGTACATGTTGTGATCGTCTAACCTGCTAATGATTAGCATGTGTGGCCATGTGCTCACCATATGGAATATGCATAGAACATTACTCTAAGAACAATACCTACACTATGGCATTTAAACATACCAAATAAAGGTATATTTAATTACTGGCACTTGATTTCTCTAAGTGATACTATGTACATATTCACAATAACAGTGTTTTTTCCTCAGAATGTAACATGTGACTTGTGGCACTGTGTCACGTTTCAATTTTGAATTAAAGCTGAATTACAGCGACAAGCTAGCATGAAACCTTTCTTGAGTCATGAATGGCTAGTTTTTTTTCTTGATATAGGCTGCCGCCACCTAGGGGAAGGATGATGAATTAGGTTTTATGGTAATGGTCAATGCAAAGAATATCCGATAATCATGTTTTTGAAAGCTCTTGCAAACCACATAAAATAAGTTGGAGGGCCAGATTTGACCCACAGGCATTGAGTTTGACACCTGAGGCTTACATAATATATTAGTCAGGTCTCAGTCTCTACTGACTAGCAATAACTAGCTTTTCGAATTTACTGCCACCAAACGCTTGTGTGACAAACACTGTGATGACACAAATGTAGTACTACATTACAAGGAAGTTAAATAGCTGGAAATTATGGCAGAGCTCCATACTTTTGTAAATGTTGTAAAGCCATAAGCTCGATTTTTCTCACATGCCCACAAAGGCAACTCAGTAAATGAAGAAAATTTTGGGAAAATAGTGCACGTGCACTGCCGCTGGTACAGAGTGCACCTGCACTTCACAGCTTATTCTTTCACTTTACGTATATATGTTTCTGTAAACTTACACATGCAAACATTTTCAGAGCTCCGCTTTTATTCAGTGCCTAAACATTTATATTACTGAGTACTATAGTAATATAAAGTGTGCATAATAGGCCACCATGATGTGCATACTACACCAGTACAGTGTGTTGGACACAGCCATGTCAACACAGCCATTATATATGCAACTTGTGTTCACTGAATCATAGTTCACACAATACACACATACATACATACATACATACAAAAAGAGAGAGAGTCAAACAGAAATCACCTTTACACAGTGATGCATTTCGCACGCTTGTCCTTGTTTTTGGGTAGTTCTATTACTCGCTAAGGTTAAAGAACAAAGTGAGGGTAAATGTACAGTCTGTGTACATTGTGACAGATAGATTTAGTTTCATTACACTCATTAGTGCAAAAAGAAACTAATCATGGTGCAATCTGAAGTCAATGTAGATGAACATAAAGTATGACAAATAACGGTGTGTTCGGTGTGCTTAACTCAGCCCAGCACCAAATACCACCACATCAGCCAGCTGCTGCTCAACCTCTGAAACAGCATTAGATTGTATTGATTTCCATGAACAGACAGAATTAAATATTGACTGAGTACTCTCTTTTAGCATTGCTGCACAAATATAATGCTATTCCACTCAATCTTTGTTAGAAAAACGCTAGAGCACAAAAGATTCAGCCATTGCAAAATAAATAAATGTGGCATTTTTCATTTTATAATGGCTTAAATATATATAGACACTTGTCAGATAGATGTGAAAAGAACAGTTTAGAGGTATTTTCATTATGTTGTATTTAAATACATGAATTTATATACATGCCCTTTAAATAGCCGGGACACCAAGGAATGACCCTTAATGTGGTAATATTTAGACATTTTATACTATATATATAGTTCTGAAAATTAAAAGTCTCTTGAAATATGTTTCTCTTTTACTCACCAGTAATAATTTTTTAACCCCTTCAAAAGTGAAAAAAGAAAATCACATGCAAAAACACTTAATTCTCTGGATTTTTTCCATAGCCGGGATCTGATTACAAACCCAGTTGATTAGGCATACATCCATTTCCCTACTGCACACAGCTAGTGCACTGCACATGGCTACTAAGTAAATTGATCAAAGTGGGCATTCCATGTGTGATGAATTCACCTGTAGTTAACAAGGATTTGGACATTTTTTAACCATATCCAGAAAGCAGAATGAATGTTAAGATATGTCCTTAAAATGTCCAAAAAACATTTTCATTTTACTTGGGTTAGGGTCGTGCAGTATGATGGTATGCTCTTGACAGTATAAACTGTGTACCGATAGAGATTTTGTTAAACTGTTTATACTGTTAAGGTTGGGAGGGAAAAAAAACAAAAAATAAACAAAAAAAACAAATAATTCTTGAATTAGCATGGTTACACTGCCATGATACACAGGGGAGCCAGCACCACATCTAGTGAGCTGTGTTGAGTAAGAATATAGAAGCAGTGTGCAAAAACAACCAATGGATGATACCACAGTCAGCTACGACAAATTATTTTATATGGTTTGTGGATGATTTTCAGCAAAAAATGTGCTTGCCCAAAGTATAAATAAAAACCCCAATAACGAATAAATAAACAGATCAACTTTTTAAATAAATAAATAAATCCTCACACTATTTAGGCTTTGTCCATGCAGCACAACAAAGTACTTGTGCAAGTTTTGAGACTAATGCCTGGTTCCCATTGTCGTACAATCGTTACGAATGCCACGATTGACCATTCATAGCTGATCGGGTAATTTTTCTGAAATGTCCCTGTTGGATACGAGGTAAGCGAGTCGATATGTTCTGGTACATTCTGGTGTGCTTGGACGCAATATGGTCACGACTGGTCAAAATTTTTAAAATACAGCTTTCAAAAATGCCCAAAATGGCAAATTGCAAGTTCCGGGCCGACAAATGGCGAAAAAAGCTTTTTTTTTTTTTTAAAGCAAAATTTTAAATCGGCCTGAAACAAAAAACCAAACAAACAAAAAAAATTTAACAGATACAAATCCTTGTTGTCTGATAGGTAAAAAGAATGTTTAGAGAGCTTAATGCAAGTAAATTCAAAATGGCATTAACTCTGGCTAGCTTTGTGCAGAGTTAGCATGAAAAAAAAACTTTCATGCAGTGGCACACTACATGTTAGCTTCTTCATACTGAGTATGTTTAGCTGGGAGATGGTGTTTAAACAGACTAATTAGGTTTGTTCTGAACCTTTACATGGTGATTCCTCCATGGTTCTTTGGCATTTCATGTATTACAAGTAATGCGAGCTTTATATATTCTTCACTCAAAATTAACTTGATTCTGACTACATGCTAGCCTGTGGCATTAGCATACATCTGACTGTGACTATAATACCCGCACCAAACCAATATTTACAAGCTCAGAATTGGAAATATATGAGACTGACAAGCCGATCCCTGGTCAAGGCCGTTCACATTGAAAATCAGCAGATTCTGTTCTCTAGCCAATTTCCCAATGTATCTTGTGTAAAAACTTTTTTTTTTCCAAAAATCAGACAGGTTTTTTTCCCACCAAACACATTTTTGGATTGGACTTTACAATCTTCTCTCTCTTGTCATGTATGACTGACAGCCCCCTTACATGACTCCTGGTCACGAAATAGTTGTTAAATATTAAATGTTTATTTACAATTATACAGGTTTATTAAAATTCCTTCTGCTCTAAATTCATTTGAGAATCATGTCACCTTTATCAAAATATGAAAAAGAAGACACACAAGAGAAGAAAACAGAGAGCAGCAAGTTGAAATACCAGGAACATACTATTCTTATGCAAGTCTAGGCCACTAAACCTTCTCGCCGCATCCTTACCCTCTTTGGATATCTCTGTCTTACTCTCTTGCTCTGATGTGCTGCATCTTTTTAATCTCCTTGAACCTTCTCAATTCCATAAAGGGCTACACAGCCTAGAGGAGGAATCCATTCATCCACATGCATTCATTCATGAGAAGCAGAGAGGCCAAATTTGGTTATTAGATTACTCCACTGCTTGATAATACAGCACATCAACAGTGTCCTACATCCTACAAGCCATAGCCAGCTCATCTTCAATGATCTTAATGCACAGAACTCCTTATTCCATTTTCAGAACAAAAAAAGGAAAATGTATTGAGGAGGAGTATTGAGAAAAAAACTACACTGGCATGCAATATACTTGCTTTTACACAAATGGATAATGGCTGCCTTGGGTATTCTGTATCGGTTTTGTGATGCAAGTTGCGGTGCACACATGAACATTGGGGCTAGTATAGGGATGTTATGAGACAGTGTCAATAGACACATTATAAGCAGCAACAACCAATGGCAAAATGTTTTGATAAAAGATTTTGGATTGAATGGAGTCCAGCCTCTGATAGAATCCTCCACTAACACGCATAGTACACAGGCAAGTATGTGTACGATGCAGCCGACTGTCTATGAGAATGCATTAAAAAGCAAGTATGACTCTGGGCCCAATATATTAAACAGACTAACAACACAATGGGATTAAAACTTTCATGTATCATTTTCCAAAGTACTTGGATTAGCACTGGTTAAAAAATAAATAAATAAATAAATAAAACCCGTCTAACCACTGGGTTTTGACTGATGGTATACTTAGTAGGGGTGCCGGGAAAAAAATCGATTTACGTCTGAATTGCAATTCTTATTTATTAGCATTATGAATCGATTAAAATTTTCAAGAATCGATTTTTAAGATCGCATGTGTTCGAGCATTTCCAACCTTACTCACAACGTGTACCATTTGTCCACAGAACGGTCCGAAATAAGCCCTACTGTGATAATAAGACCTAGCTAAATCCATATTTTGTTCGCACCCTCCCCTCATTTTCTGTGAATGCACGCATGCCAGCGCCATTTACAGCAGCGCCGAGGAGGAGAGACAGAAAAAGAGGAAGAAAAAAAAAGCGGTAAGTAAAGTATTGTACAGCAGGACTGAGGGGTATAATGGGGATAAAAGCAGGACTGGGGGAGCATAACAGTCATCATTTTATTTACCGGTATTATCTTCTATCTTCTGCCTGTTCCATCTAGGCAGTTTGTGTTCACACTTATTTTAATTAACATTAACAGCAAATACAGCTAAGACCTACCCCCAAAATAAGCCCTACGGCGTTTTTTGGAACCGAAAAAAAACCCCAAAAAACCAAGACAGTGACTTATTATTAGGGAAACACGGTAGCATTTAGCCTAGCTTTGACATAGATGAGGAAAAAGAAAGCCAGTGCCAGTGCCGTCTTCGCTGAAGGAAAATGCTTGCACTTGACATACCATGTGCAAAATGTGAAAAAAAAAAAGTCAAGTATTTCAGAATCAAATTCCAGAGCCCACATCTTACACCATCACCCGGAGCTAAAAAAAAAAAAACAAACAACCCAGTCTACAAAACCAGTTGTCTAGTAATACAATTTCTTTCTTTCTTGTAGAAGACTTGTTCCGAGAAATTGGCTCCCTCTGTTTGTAATGGTTATGAATCAAATATCAGCTTGAATCAAGGTTTGATTCTGAATCGATTCGTCACCCCAAAAATCGTAATCAAATTGAATCGTCAGTTGTTGTTAGATTCACATCCCTAATACTTAGCCTGTGTCCTAATAAACCCATATCAGAATGTATTCACTGATAGTGACTTTAAAGCACTTCTGTAAATTGCTCTGGATAAGGGCGTCTGCCAAATGCTGTAAATGTACATAAACTCAACAGGCTATGGGAAGAGTCAATGGTTAGCAATTTGTAATGTCAATCACATGGCCACTTCTTGTCTAAGTGCAAGGTTCACCTTGAGAAATGAATCCACGTCTTCAGTGTAACAGCATAAGATTTGTATTTCAAGACTGTATCACATCTGATACTGAGGTCACCCCTCTCGTGCATGCAGTGTTTACTCGTGCTGCAGGACGGAAATCATTAACAGCAGCAGATGAATTTTTGCATGCAACTCATCAAAACACTACAGTATTATGAGAGGGCGTCACGAAGCCTTCCGGCTCTTTCTGGGGCCTTTTGCTTTTCCTGTTTTCCCCGTTTCTACTTGTTGGGAATCTACATGTGAGTGTTGTTTTCACCTGCGTTTTGATATGAAGTCATGTCAGTGGACTCTGTGTAAATGTTCTTTGCATGTGTTTGTGTTTCACTTTTTAAAGGATTTTAAATGGGCCTGAATTCAGTGCTATGCAGAGACCCATAGGGTTTTGGGAGTTCTTTCAAACACATACAGTATATGAATATGAACATGTTAACCTTATCTGACTACAAGTCTGACTCAACACATACAATTCATCCCATTGATGCAAGCTGCCATCTGGTACAGAAAAGAGGAAAGAAATCATCTCCGCCAGCCTTCCTCTGCATCCTTTGCTTCATGCTTTGTCTTTTTATTGCCTCATTCTGTTATAGTACAGGGAAATCAACATGCCACAATTCGTAGTGTGCCAAACCCTTTTCTTCTTTTTGGCAAACAAATAATGCCCACTGCACATTTCAGACCCATGTTTCCACCTGACAGCTGACACTCAAAAACAGGCACGTCTTAAAGTGCTGCTTTTAGAAACAGGAGCATTATAACTCATTAAGAATACAAAGTGCAACGAAGGGGAAAAGCCTTGAGTACAAACATAAAAAGATAATTAAAATGAGCTAATATCAATTAGATAATGTGCATAAACATAGCCGGCAGCTAATGTGCATACTTCTAATGACAAGCAAACATACTTATTTCTAATTTTAAAGCTACTTGCTTCATACCTCCAGCAGTGTGAGGGGTTTAAAGGCATGTACAGCCCTCACAAAATGATGTACCTCACCCTCACGAGAAGCTCAGGATCCAAAATAAAACCAAAAGGAAACACAAAAGATATTGAGTTAGAAAGATGTACTTGATAGCAGCACTAGTTACTGATGTAGACTGCGGAAAACACTCCAGGTACACATCAGTGGTTGCATATAGTAGTTGAATAATAAAATCACTAAACTCTATACTGAAATATTGTTTCACTGATAGTTTGCTGAAATGTATCCTATTCCATATCTGTACATATGGATAGTGCTGGGTGATATGGCATAAAAGTAAGATCTCTCTCTCTTTTTTTTTAACCCAGGCCGAGTACTTGGTCTGTCTGAAAATAGTTCAGATTAAATGGAAGAAGTCAATTCTACAGCCAAGTGCACAATGTGTACACTGTGCCTGCACTGTAAAGTCTCTTTCTTCCTTTCTTCTGTATGCAAAACTTCCTGTCTGCTACTGGTGCAATTCCACATGCTTATTTTATGTTTTGTATCCTTTGAACCTAAATACAATTTAAACTAGAGGTATCCCGCAGCAAGGATAAGGAAGCATATAGGCCCTAAATGGGTTCATGGGTACCAGTGTATCTATGTACCAACTTGGGGAGAATAACCCCCCTCTGGTTTCAAGGATTTGCGGGATGGCTGGGGTTCAAGCTTTCAAGGTTACTTAAGGTCAAAGGGAATTTAACCATTTGAAAAGCTGTTCACTGAAGTACCTTTTTCACATGTTCCCAGAACACAACTACACTAATAATACAGCCTGAAGAAGGAAATGTCCTGAACAATTTTTATAGATATGGAGTAAACAAAGAATCCACATTCTCCTTGTTTTAACAACCTCTATTACCTTAAAATAAACAGTGCCTTCCACATAGGAAGAAATCTTGCTTCTCAATCAACAGCATCAAAATCAACCACTGGAATGTCACATGCTATGATGGCAGGTGACAAATAACCATCACCACACTATCAATCCCAGCCTTCAGCAGTGGCGTATGTCAAAATGACGTTCCCTGCACCATCTCAGCTTGCTGGCAGACTAACTGACCGATGGCATCTTCGTCTTTGACACACTGTCATCCATAAAAGAAGTGGAGGAAGCATGAAGGAAGTGAGTGTTCAGCGTAGGAGACACCTCCATGCCACCGCACAGAAATGGCAACTAAATCTGGGAAGATTTGACTGCATATTAAAGATCACGTACAGCGGAATAACTATCGTAATCTGTCGTTTTGATTCCCAGCCTGCTTTTGCTAATCATGAAAAACAAACCCCAAGAGGAAAACATAAAATCTGGACTGTACAACATGTAGAACCACCTCAGAGAGATATCACATTAAGCCAACTCTTGCTTGGTTAGCTTTCACAAACACTAATGGCTTCAGCTGATCTTAATAGACATCCTTGTCGACTTTCCATCAAGACTTCAAAGTGCACAACACCTACATCAGTTTCCAAATGAGGTGAAAAGAGGACAAAGATGCGTGGAGCTTTTAAAAGAGCAGCACACTTATCTTTGGAAGTAAGCAAAACAGTGTTTTAGATGGCATCAGGATTCCCACTTCAAGGAGTGAGGTCCAAACACAAGTGCATGAACAAAGGGTTTATCAATATAAAAGCTATGTTGGAAGAACCAAGAACACCAACAATGGATTTGGTGTTTACAGGTTTAAGATTTCACACAGTAAGGAAACCAATTATGGTGAAGTACATCTGATATCCGGATTTACAGTGAGGATTCTTCCATTGTATTGCATACTGGAGCTTAGAAGAACTGATAAGAAACTATACAGTAAACAAAGTATGTAGTATAAAACTGAGCAAAAAAATCTTAACTGAATAATACAGAAAGATGAAAAAAAAACTATTTCATAGATAATTTACAAAACACAATTAAATACTACAGTCACGCAGCAAAGGATTTATTACTAGATTACAGCGCAGTCAATACAAGACATTGTTCAGTCTAATTCAAAGCATTAACTGCACAAAAACCTGTTTTATTAGATGCCTAAAGACCTTTATTCTGAGCAGATTTTAATTTTTAGCAGTTTGCTGTGAGCAGTGAAGTCGAGTCAGTGCAAGTACAAAAACAGCCATCACAACCATAAAACAGAAAATACTGACCTTCAGAAAGGGAAAAGGGCATAAAAAGTGATTAGGGTGTTTAGGGAACCATTAACCAAAATGAAATCAATCGCTAAGAAAAGACTTTAACAACAAATGGAAAGGAGAGGTCACTTAAAAAAAGTGCATAAAATGACAATGAATTTATTTGTGATTGTTTCTGGGACAAAAGAAGTTATTGTGACAGGCCTACCCACAGGTATAAACCCATGGTGCCCTACAATAGTCTTGTATCAAACTTGAGGGCTAATCCTCCAGCCTTGCACCCAACGTTCCTGTAACAGATTCTGGTTAATCTACCAACCTGGCCAATTCAATGTTGTTAATCACATATGAAGACAAATATGAATTAGAAAGCTAAGACAAATAAAACAAATGAAGAAATGAATCCTAGACTACACTATAGTGGCAGGTGTCATGGAGCCATACATAATCTCATCCTGACATCCTGTCTACTTTCACTTAAATTCTAAAAAGATCTGTGTACCTTCATTAAAACACTCACTAAAGATTGTGTGTATTGAAACACAGTAGATTCTGAGTATTTATTTGTAATGTTTAGCATTACCTTTACTCCAGACCGTAATCATGGTCATCTTTTAAACAGAAAAGGAAACCGGGTTTACTCTACATCTCATTGTAGGAGAATATGAGTTTTAAACACTGGTTTTATGAGCTTGTTGCAGCTATACAGGAATTAGAACCTAACTCCTTTTCTTCCTCTGCTGGCTTTTACAGCTTCTGCAGTGTCTTCTGTTTACACCCATAATCCCGGTCCGTGGAGGCAGACCAGGGTTAACTCGGAGAAAGAAAAATTTTATGAGCTGATGAATGATTCACGTGAACAGTGGGATGAGGTCCATCTTCCATTACATGGTCCTCTTGGAAATTATGAGAAGATAGCTGAGGTTTGCAGGAAAGAAACACGTGTGTGTTTACACACACACACACACACACACACAAAAGGGCATTTACAATAGCACTGATCATCTTGGACATCAAAAAAATCACAGGAGCAGGAATACAACCTTTTTGTGAGCCACTGGGAAACCAATGAAGGAGCTGCTGCAAACCACTATAGCCTTATTGTCATGTCGGTCCTACATTGTTACCCCACCACCACCACCTATACTCTCACACGCATGCACACTTGATAAGTTCGTCTACCAGCTATAGCATAATATACACCCATAACAGGCTACTGTAACACTAATCATGTATTCATGCTAACAAGGCACACATCTGCAAGTGACTATTCACTTATATGAAAATAACCAGGACTGAGATAGAGCAACTGCACCGAGCACACAAAGAATGAGTGACAAGCAACATTTAACTTGACATTTTCACTATAATGGCATGATGCAGTAAAGTGACATCAGCCAAAAGTATCCAGGTCATTTTCTCAAACTAGTCCAATAACACAGATTTCTGTAGTCCCTAGAAACCTTAATTTACTCATTCAGCCTAACAGCTCCGGAGATCATCCTGGAAACAACAGACAGGAGGTGGGAGTACATCCTGAATGGGACTCCAGACCATTCCAGTGCACCAAGCAGACTTACAATTACACCAAAAACAATCTACCTACATTCATGTTTTTGGAAGGTGGGATAAAACTGGACAACCAAGGGGAAACTCATGCCAATGCAAAAATATTCAATGCCACAGATAGTAAAACTGAACTCAGGATAAAACTGAGACAGCACTTTTATTTCCTATCTGCATTCAACCACATGTAGTCCTCTCAAAAGCCAAAGTATCATACTTCCCTAGAGTTAACTACTATATACTTTAAATGATGGTAAGAGAGTGAGGTGTATAAAATTTTCTGACTAAGAGTAATTAGGAGAATAGATTAACGGAACTCCAACGGAACACAACAAGAAACTAGATCATCACAAAGAACATGATGAAGCTTGTCCTTCTCAATAACTGTCTCATATTAAATACTCCAAGCTGTTGTCAGCCAGTCAACCGCCCACACACCACACCTCATTCAATGTTTACTTCACTGATTAAGGATACATTAGATCTCCCATTAATCTGTTTTTGGCGCATAAGCATTTATGCGTGCGTGCGTGTGTGTGTGTGTGTGTGCACGCATACAGGGTTGGATACAAAGATTTGAGTCATTTAGGAATTTAGATATCACTTACAATACAAAACCATGTTATCCCTTCTTTCAGATCTTGATTATCTGGCAAATCAAGAAAAAGCCTTTTCAAGTGATTAGTCAGACAAAGAGGACTGATTTCAGCAGATTTGTATCAGTCTCAGTTATGGAATAAGCCTGCAGGCAAACAGAGAACAGAGCATGAGAGCACTATGAGAGCAGGAAATCTGGAGGAGGACAGAGACTGAAGACTGCAGCAATGCAGAGACGATGACCGAACTTCCAGAAAAGAGCTGAGGTTCAGTTATTGTAAAGACAACAGGCAGTACTCAAACAGCTCACTCAACAAAAAGACTAATATAAAGATTTAGGCACTGCCTAAAACCAAGCACCGAAAAAATTCACTCCTACTGATACAAGGTGTCAACGTGAATTTGTTATGATGACCCCATCGACGATGTAATATTACGTAACGTCACGTTATGACCACCCCTCCCCAAAGTTTTGATATTGTCTGGAAGTGTTACGCTATTGAGAAAAGATTTCTTTATTGGAAACATAATATCACGACGCTATACTGATTTCTCTAAAGTATGTGGAGTTATGGTAAAAAATTGGCCAAGAATAAAATGACACTTTAAATTTAATCTGGTGCCCAGTGTGGGGGACAGACTTCCCTTCCTCAATCCTGATAGGAATTGAATGATGTGCATTTATTTGTTCTGATTTATGTTTAAAAACGTGCAGGAATTAAAATGGTTCAAGGAATTCTGGACAAGATTCATCCTGGTTCCTGAGTTGCCAAAGCTTAGGAGCACCGCTTTCAGTTAGTTAATACACATAATAAAAACAGGCAGCTGGGACTTGGCTCTAAACAGAGAGATGGAGAAAGAGGTGGACAGAGCAATGGAAAGACAGATGGAAAAAAAAGAAACTGGAAAGCTTTTAACAGGTTCCTCATTCTGAATCTTGTCAGTCCTGGGTAGAAATCTCAAACCAGCAAGAGAACAGCCTGAAACAGATCACACCATTCAAACCAAACATAGAAGATCCCATAGCTTTACCAAAAGTCAGCCACTTCTAAAGAAATATGAATAGAGGGCTGAATGTCCCCTACAAGTTCAGAGCTTTGAAGCTCTGACATTTCACAGAGACAGAAACAATTTCATTCTTCTAACAGATTCTGACATTGCCATGGAAATATTTGGAGATGCAATGGCATGGCCTGGGAAAGAAAGCTTTGAGGTTATACCCAAAGACTAATATTTCTGTGACCTTGAGCATATAAAGTTTGTCTGGGCCATTGCTTGGCTTATAAGCATGGTAGCTTTCTGAAATTTTGCATAAGCACTCCCTATGACCTAATTTGCATATGTGTCTTTTGACCTTGGCACATAACCTTGGAACTTGGCGACTGTGTGACAATAACTTTGTCCGGGCCATTGCTTAGCTCATGCACAGGCCAGCTTTCTGAACATTTGCATTGGTACTCCCTATGGCTTAAACCTGTGCATGGGGTAGCTAATTTGCATATGTGACCTTTGACCCTGGCACAGTGACCTTGAACATATGAACTTTTTTCTGCCCATTGATTGGATCTTATGCATGATAGCTTTCTGAAATTTTGCATAGCTACTCCCTATGATCTATGTGAAGGGTGGCTAATATGTTGATTGTCTAAAACTGTTGGAATGGGGGATGGCTTTTGTCCTCAATGCACTTCAGGCGTCCTGGCTGAGGGGTTTCAATGTTCCATATAATGGTTATTTTTTTATATAAAAAGTATTAAGTTTCCCATTCAATCACAGTTTCATGTTTATACTAAATTGAATTTAAACATTTTTAATTACTTTTATTACTTAGAATGGTAATGGTGATCAGTTCTTGTTATTTCACATTATTAACCTCTGCAAGGATGTTGGTGCAAAAATAAATGACTATTGTATTAAATTTATCTGAGTAAATCATATGTGACATAATAGCAATGCAGGTAATGTTGCTACCTCCCAACACTTGATTTTGCGATCATGAGAGTGCAAGGCTTCATTAAAATAATCACTATTAAAAAAATAATCATTATTATAAACATGTATTTATTGAGTTTAACAGTTTACAAAAATACATTTTAAACCATTTATTAAAACATAACAGTCAACCCCCCAACCCCAGGATAAAAATAAACAGTTAAAGACAGAACTAAGAACAAAACGCAAAACTGGGTAATGACATTAGTAATCATACACAGCTTAGCATCACATGGTTAAGGTATCGACAGTTGGGGACCTATCACCTTCAAGTTATCAGAGCTTCTTTAACTTCACAGTTCTTTAAGAATGCAAAAAAGGGATTCCAGATCTCTTTGAATTTGGCGGATTTGTTTTTCATTGTGTATGTCAACTTTTCGAGGACAAGGTATGTTGATAGTTCTTTCAGCCAGCAACCAATCGGAGGCCTCTTGGCATCTTTCCAGCAAAGAGAAATCAAGCATTTAGCTAAAACAATACTAATAATTATTAATAATTAAAAATACTACTACTTACTCCTGAACATAAGTAATTTTCTTCTCTTTGCTATATAGCATACAGTCCTTTGGATACAAATTAGGAATACAAAGTATAGGACAGTCGGGAACTGGATTCAAGGTCATCTGAAAAATGCATTTTATAACTTAATTCCAGAACCTTCGTGTCTCAGGACAGTCCTACAGACAATGAAATAAGGTGCCCTTTTGGATATTGCATTTAACACAGGTATCAGGAATATTTGGGTTCCTCTTATTCAGTCTATCCGGAGAAATATAAGTTCTCATAATCCAATTATACTGAATCTTTCTAAGATGGGTATTTATTGTTAGGAATTGAGCTTACAAGCACATCTCCTCTCCAGCCCCCCTCAGAGATATCTTTTTGCAAGTCATTTACCCATTGAGTTTTCCTATGCACAGTGGAGACTTTATATAAACAAAACTCCTTAACTGTAAATATTTAAATAAGGGTGTTCGAGGTATAATCATATTCATTTCTAAGTTCCTCAAATGAAAATAGTTTGCCGTCCTAACTTTGCAGATGCCCTTTGTTGCCCACATTTTAAAACCTTTTTTCTAGGCTACTTTTTAGTGGTGAACAAGTATGTGCAAGTGATACTCTGCAAATGACTGGTGTACATGCATGGTGTCTTCTCAACAACCCAGACTTGGATCAGGAACCTAAAATCCATAGCTTTTTCAATGCAATAGCAATGTGACACACTTGCTTGTAATAATATGAAATTTATGTTAAAGGGAAGCTTATTCTACCAAATGCCCTTTCCACTGCGCTGCATGTCTCTGGTTGAGTCATAAAAGCCACACCCTGGGACCAAAATAGCATCCAGATTCCCATTTCAAACATGCATCAATGAATATAAAGGCTTCTCGCTGTCTTTCATGTTTTGGTGTTAAGCTGAGAAGGCCCACTTCCCTCAAATTATTGAGGTGTTGAGAAAGCACAGAATACATCCTCTGCAGGGCAATGGGGTTAACATTTCTTGGTTATATCATCTAATCTTCAACACTAAATGAGATCGTTTGGGAATTTCTTGAGTGCACAAACTATGCTCCACTATGCTCTGGACATTTTTAGAATTCCTACAAATTAAGGGTGTGATTCACACCCACAGCCTTTATACACATAGATCATTTCACTGCTGATCCTATGGTAGTGGCTGCAAATGATAAAGAAGCTCTCTGTAACACAAATAGGATAAAAATAGCTGTTAATTTAGAAGGATACGGTCGGTTTAACCAATATTTTCGTTTAATTAGAAACCTGTTTCTTTAGTTAATTCTTTATTTTTGTGTGCGATATGTGGAGAGATGAGCATCATTCAGAACAGATTGCTTAATTAAAACTATTTTTGGCTCAGAAGAACAATGAATCACTGAGTGAAACTGTACAATGTCGATACATTTCCATAAGACCTGTGCAAAGGGGTGTAAAAGCATAGATCATCGCATGGGGTGAGAAGCTTTATTCAACACGAAGCGCCCAAAGTTCACTCTAGCGTAACGTGACGTGTTTGATTTGCAGCACTGAGTCGATTCCAATTTCACTGCTCTTTGAAAACATCACCAGGCCGTTCCGGGACAGTCATTGCGATCTTTACAGAAAGCTAATTTGTCATTGATTTGTGTGTAAGCAAAACAGCAGAGTCTACTCATTCACACAGCGGGAGCAGGATTGCTGAGTATAGCAAATCTGAGGAGAGAAGGATAGACAGACACATACAGACAATCCCACAGCACGACAGCTTCCTGAGAATTTCAGAGCTATACCTATATCTGCTAACAATCTAACATGTCTTGTACTAAAAGAATAGAGAATGAGGTAAATGCTTGGCAGTGCATATGGAGCAGAATGGCTGTACTGAGATCTAAGACGCCTGTAAGGATTGGGCATAAAACATATGCTTTATCCATCTGAGATTAAGACTTAAGCTCATTGTTGCAGAAGAACTAAAGACCATAGATGTCAAGAACACAACAGAAAAATGGGCTTAGTTCTGCTAAATCCTATCATTCTGGGCTGGGCAGCAAGTCTCCCGCTGCGAAACTACAAGGGTGCTCTAATTCAGGGGGTCATTCAAGCTGCCAATGAGGCTTGAGAAAGGAAATGAAGCTCATCAAAATACATGTTTCATTTTTAGCAACACTGAATGGTTGAACAGAATCAAAAGATCGTTTTCATTCAATTTCATTTTTAGCTCTGGTACTTGCAAGTCTGTGTGAAGTTTTCTCCACTCATAACTCTCTGCCATTACAGCCCACAAATACCCTAAAATTACAGCAATCATTTCATGAAATTTATGATTAATGATAGCAACAAAAACTAAGCAGAAGGCAATCTGTGGCCTGCGAAAAAATAAACTTGAGGAACTATGGCATCTTCCTTCAAAAAAAAAAATTTTTAAATTCAAAAAAGCAACACTTCAGGTAAAAAAAAAAGCTTTTATTATTTTATTTATTTATTATTTTTTTTACAAGGTACAGGTAAGGTTATAAAGAAAAACCCAAGTAGCTTAAGCAACCACTATGTGAATTACAGACACACAGACTACAAATCATGCCTTCATAATGAATCGATTTACTGTTACCAAGAGAGCACTCACATGATCGACCTGGGTTATCACTTGGCGGTGCCTGACACTTGAGAGTAGGGATGTGAATCTAACAACTCACGACTCAATTCGATTCCGATTCTTGGGGTGACAAATTGACTCAGAATCGAATCTTAATTCAAACTGATTTTTGATTCATAACCATTACAAACAAAGGGAGCCAATTTCACAAGTAACTACATTCTTCTATAAGCTAGGAACAACTCTTCTATAAGAAAGAAAGAAATTATATTACTAGACGACTGATTTTTTAGATTTACTTATCCGGATGATGGTGTAAGATGTGGGCTCAAGGATTTGAAGTGTTCCCGAAATTCTGGACTTTTATTTTGTACACCGTATATGTCATGTCAAGATCCTTCTTACCCGGAAATTGCAAAATCCGAAGTGCAAGTATTTGCCTTAAGCGAAGACGACGCTGGCTGTATTTCTTTTTCCTCATCCATGTCAAAGCTAGGCTAAAAGTTAGTTCTGGAGCCGCCACTCACTGGAACAATTCACGACGGAGGCCATGTCTGGACAAGCGGTACGTGCTGTGAGTAAGGTTGGAACTGCTCGGGGGAAAAATGTTCGTAAAAATCGATTCTTGATTTTGATCGATTCAGAATGCTAATAAATAAGAATCACAATTCAGACGTGAAACGATGACTTAATTTTATGTTGAATGCCAGGTTTTGGTATATTAAAGGCCAGACAAACCATCTTTGTCATGATGGCTGAGAAAGTAGCATGGAGATTAATGGTGTTTCATTTGGACTGGGAGGTCAATTGGAATGGCCTCTGATGTTGTATTCTTCATTAGAAACCTCACCGGTCCTGACCTCAAAATCCAAGAGTGTTACTCCATGCAACAACAGAGTGAAAGCTGTTTTAGTTTACTGTTTATTAGCACTTCTGAATTACTTGCTTCAATTAAATCTCTCATACTCAATACTGTCTGACTTCTATTTGTGGACTTGTCGCTATTATTTTTATATAGACAAAATATGTGGCAATTCAACATCAATTGCTACTGTTACCAATGGTTAACCTGTCTAGAAATTGCTTGTATTGATTTTCTGATCTCTATAGTAAAACGCACTCAACTCAGGTGTGCTGTCATTCACAGCTCTTACTTCTGAGGTAAGCGCAACAAGAGTTCAGCTCTATGGACCCTACAGTCATACAGTTGTCCACAGTAGAATTTAGCAAAAATCTCAGTATCGGGGTTTAAAATTTTCAGGGCAAAATAACCTTGTCTAACTATAAATATATACACACACACACACACTATTTT
Organism: Neosilurus hyrtlii; assembly: GCA_028564935.1. NCBI lineage: Eukaryota > Metazoa > Chordata > Actinopteri > Siluriformes > Plotosidae > Neosilurus > Neosilurus hyrtlii. The sequence continues at coordinate 21,236,173 of JAOUQZ010000047.1, read as the reverse complement.
ATATTATATATATATATATATATATATATATAGTATGTGGGGGGAAAAAATAACAGTACTACAATTTCATCCCATTTCGTGGTTGCCCACTCATCAGGGGATTTATTGTTATAAATCATTTTGTTATAAATTATTGTTTATTATACATAAATTGTAGTACTGTTATTTTTTCCCCACATACAATATATTTAGCTCTACTTCGACGTATCGAGCACTGTTCTACGG
>JAOUQZ010000047.1:21158503-21168577 GCA_028564935.1 Neosilurus hyrtlii | reverse complement strand
GTCCCCACAAGTTATGGAAACAAGACTGTGTGTGTGTGTGTGTGTGTGTGTGTGTGTGTGTGTGTGTGTGTGTGTGTTGGCCCTGCCAGTGTGATGGACTGGTGAGCTGATAAGGGTGTACCCTGCCTTCGGCCAGAGTCAGAGTCGCCTCCCTAACAGGATTAAGCGGTTTGGCAAATAAATGAATTAATTAATTTAAGGGAAGTTCATTCCACCACTTTAGTCTGAATACAGATATGAGTCTAGATGCATGCCTTTCTTGTACTTTGATAGATGATGGGACTAGTTGAGTAGTTCTGGAGGTTCGAAGAGAGTATAGTGCAGTCCGGGGTGTGATAAGTGCTTTGAGGTTAAATGTCAGACACTTAGCATAACATCATGAGCCTGTCAGTGGCAAAAACAAGAGGTTAATTTAATTCAGTTCAATTTAGTTTTAATTGTATTGCGCATTTTACAATTGACATTGACACAAATCAGCTTTACATAGTAAAAAAGAAATCTGACAAAGAATTTAAACATTTTCCCTACACATGCCCAATGACCAAGCCCCCGGTGATGGTGGCAAGGAAATGCTCCCTCAGTCGACATGAGGAAGAAACCTTGGTCGGAACCAGATTCAGAAGAGAAACTCATCCTAATGTGGGTGAAACCAGAAAAACATTTTCCAGTTTAGCATGAAATCTAACTGGTTATCGTATAGCTGTAACGGTAATAATAGTCCTGAATCATTTAAGTAAAAGAGTTTATATCACCAAAAGTGAAAAGTCATCTTCACAGTTTCTGAGTGTATATTTGTGTCCATAGGGATCATTAGCTTCTAAGATGAGAACTCCAACCTGTAGTAGCACATCAGGATGGATTGCAGGAATTTGAAAGCAGAAGGATCCGGATCACTGGTATCTCAGAAGTAGCATGTGTACCTCAGCAAAAACAGAGTAAGAAAGAGAAAAAGTGAGAGAGAGGTTGTTGGGTGCGATCATAACAGTCTAATGAAAAAAGAGAGTTTATTAGTGCTAAGTGCAAGCAGGGACTCTGCTGAACAAATTTTAATTATTTTAGTCCCTAGTTAATATTTTCACCTAAAAGGATGTGAAAATAGGGTGCAGGTTTAAAAAATCCCAGTGTTTTCCTTTAAGGGTCAAGGTGTTTTCCCTCACAGTGACATACCAGTAAATGCTTTACACCCATCTGATTATTTTTTACTGTTTTGTCTCTATTTTCAGCAAAAGCTTTACTTAAACTTTAAGGAAGAGCAAGTCATTGAAAAGCTGGTCATTAAAATGAAAACAAACCCAAAATAATGGAAGAAAGGGTATATTTCTGATCCTACGCTTTGACTGTGTTCTGGTTTTGCTTCACAAGGACTTGCAGATGGACAGATGATAAGACACGTCTGGGACAGGAGGAAGTAGATCCTGGGCTCTGTCAGATTTCACGCCCATCTTCCTTTCATGCCTAACAGATTTTCCATGCAGCCTTTCTATCAGACATCACCTCTTGATAAAGCTTTGGACTTCTAGGACATCCATCAAATATTAGGAAGATGTGTTGCAATGGCAAATTGAAGGGAAATCAACTTTTATAGGCCGACAAAAAGCATTTTACTTGGATGAAAGTAATAGCCAGTGCTGGCAACACATATATAATAATGCTGCTCAATGATCCCAATTAATTTTGCAGCTTAAACCTTACACCATAAGGATAGTGAAGGTATATCCATTCCATAAGGAATTAAATTGTTCATCAATGTCATGATGAATCCATCTTTTTTAACACCTGTCATTCTGTATCTGGGCACAATATATAAAGCATATGCTGTGACTGCGATCTTCTGTTTCCCCACCTTCTTTATCAGGCCTCCCAGGCACATTGCAGCAGCTATTTCTGCATGCCATCTGTTCATGCTTTTGCCACTGAGTGTAGGTGCCTGACAATACTTTTCCTTTCCAGTGACACTATGTTTGTCAGTTGGATTTAATTAGACTCAGAGTAGTCTAAAATTTGGAATAGGAGATGCATTTCAATAATGCTGGGCTTTTTTCCTTTTGTCTTTTTTTTACTGTCTTCTCCCATTTTTTGTTCCACGTATCATTTTTTTATCTGAGTTTTTTCCTCCTTGATAATTTGACAAGACAAATCAAGATGAAAGAGTATAAGATTATCTGTCTGCAAAGCGAGCTTGATGATGTAAGAGGTAGCAAACACCACCGGGAAGATACGCGGCCTGAAACTGCCATAGTGCATGCTCACTTGATGGATTGCTGCTTCTGTGGAGCCTCTCAGTGATCCAATCATGAGACATGCATAGAAAAGAAGAATGGACCAGCCGAGAGATTTTTATCACCCCATAGAATGTGAAATGTTGGAGACAGAAAGGGTCAGGCCTACTGGTGAAATGGTTAAACGGCTTATTCTACGGCATGCATTACCGTGGATAACTGGGGTATGCATGAGCATTTAGGAATTCAATTTAGAAGTCTTTCTCCAATTTGATCTGAGGATAATTACTTGTGAATGGAGGTGTAAAGCTTCCACACATAGCACCTTGGCAAACAGATTCATGCTGTCTTAAAATAGCGAGTCAGCAAACAAAGACCATTTTCTTCATGTCAAAGACTCCAAGCCAATAAATGCACTATACAATCCTCTTACTCATATAAATAAACACATTCTGTGGAATATATGCCAAAAGAGCATATCATGTTGAGCAAGGATCAGCAGAAATCAAACAAAGAAGTCAAACATGGAATCCAGATACTGCAGAGCATGTCAGTGTTCACTGATGTGATTGATGCTGGATAGCAAGAGGCTCGCTGGCTTCAGTAGCCAGTCACATGGTTTGTTTTACAAAGACATGCTGTTTGGTGTGTGTTTGGTTTGGAAAATATTCACTCATGTGAGCCTTCATGCCTTAAAAATATAATATGCTTTATTTTCATGCAGGCATTGTAGTATACCCCTGTTATTAATGTGGCTGGATGGAAGCCAATTTATCTCCTTTTCACTCAGTTACTATTTTGATGGTCAGAAAAGTAATAGACAAAATCAGCCAGCAGCATAGTAGCACATCAGACTTATTGTACTTTGCATTCAAAAATGCTTTCACATTCCAGATACCCTCTGAGCAAAGCTACAAGGCCAAAACTGTGTTTTCTTTACTTAAAGTAGTGCTAATGTCCTACAGCTGGTTGCATCAGTTCAATATAAGTTAATTATTTGCCTAATTAGAATCCCTTTCACTACATAGACGAATGAAAAAAGAACAGTTGCATAAGGTGACATTTGTAGTAATGCCTTTACACTGTTGTAAGTAGATCACAAATGTAAATCCCGCCAGAAACCATGAGAACAGAACTAGTCAAAAGTTAGTAGAACTGTACAAAGCTCTCTGTCCCTCACACACACATACACACACACACACACACACACACACACACACACACACACACACACACACACACACAACTTACATTGTTCACTATTTATTGCACTACCTCAACAGTGTTTATATTTATATCCATGCCTATATTTTGGGGGAGCAGTGGTGGGCCGGTGGTTGGGACCTGGATTGCTGATCCCATGGTAGGGGGTTCAAGCCCCACTATCAACGGGTTGTCACTGTTGTCCCCCCAGTGCAGCTAACTGGGTTAACAAATGCCAGCCATGTCTCTCACTGTCTGTGATGAGAGGCATGTAAAAGAACCATTACTGATCTTCGACAAAAGTAGGCTGCATAGGCACCGGTGTGTTTCTGCCCTGTGATGGCCTAGTGAGCTGTCCAGGGTGTACTTTGCCCTCGCCCAGAGTTGGCTGAGATGGGTGCCAGCCTCCCTGCAACTCTAATTAGGATTAAGCGGTTCAGAAAATGGATGGATGGATATATTCTATTTGCACTACCTCAACCGCTGCTACTCTGTACATTATTATTATTATTTTTAATCCGTTTCATCTTTTTATTTCTTTCGGTGCTAAGTGTCTCATTCTTGTGTTGTCTTTTTCTTTTTGCACTTTTTCTTTTGGTACTGTTTTTGCACTGTATTGTCTTTGCACTGTTTGCACACTTTGCACTTTATGTGGCTCGGAAAAAAAACATAGCCCTAGCTCTGTGGAGTTTATTTTTTTTTGTTTGTTTGTGTGTATGTTTTTTTCGAATTTGATCCTTGTTGTATATTTATGTAGCACCTGGTCCTGGACAAACGTTGTTTCATTTTACTATGTACTGCATCAGCTATATGTGGTTGAATTGACAATAAAGCTTCTTGACCTTGAACTAGTCATTCAGGTGAGAACTAGTCTCACTCAGGAACGGTATACTCTCTTCCCAAAGTGACACAAGCCAAACATGTGCATTTGTAGCTTATGTATGTATGTGGAAAAGGGTAGGTAGTGCTTTTTTATACTGCCCTATGATAGAACATTAGAAGCAAATCTAGAAACATGCTACACATTGCCTTCTTGTGTCTTGCCAGAAGCACATAATAATCTACTAAGTAATATAAATTACTTACCAATTTATCATAAAGCACTATGCCTTTTTATTAGTTTGTTCATTTATCTATTGTGAAAATGCTAACCTGAAATACGTACTCTATATAACAGTGGGAAGATCAATATAGGAATCATCAAGGACCACCTGATTGGATATTGTAAAGCTACCTATGTGCTGATTATATTTGTATTACACTTCTGTAAGTATTGTGATTCTATAAATATGCAGATTCAGTATTACAAATTTTCCTGCTTTTTTTGTTTAAAAAACTTGAACCATGTAAAGGATAGTTAAGACACTCCTCTAAGGCTTTAAACCTTAAAAGCTTTATTCAAGAGCTGCACAACTGAATTAAAAATTAGTAATTAAATGTGATCTACTCCTTAAACTTTATTTTCCTCCTCAAAAACCAAGGGCAGCATTTAAACAATACAAAACTTCAAATACAATGAATAAAAAAAATTGGAGCCAGTCCAGCGATACACAACTCACACAGAGATTTGTGGCGATACACAAAAGAATCATCATACATACACAATACATCGAACTGAGTCGATTTTCCCCAATCTCTACTTGAATTCCCTGTTTATGTGGGATTGTGTTTCTGATTAGTTTGTGATGGTGAAATACATCACACTGTGTGAAAAAGTTGTGATTTATCATCACTTTACACACTACTAGTTGCACTACAACCTACCTTAAATGTTTATAGCTTTATACTGCAGTATATAAGTACAAATTATATTACAGAAGAAAAAGTGCAGAATCAAAATAATATAATAAAATATATATAAAATAAAAATGGACTGGCCAAGTTTATAGCTCTCATAATAAGAATAAATATAAATGCTGCATACAGATTAACAGCCACAGAAGAGAAGAAGGCAGAACACATTTGTTGTAGGTTTTGTGAGGTTGTAACTATATGAATACCTGGATTAATTACATGAAATCTCTATGTGGAAATGAGTTATTTATATAAATTCACTTCGCTAAACCAGTGGTGGCCAGGTACTGGCTTACTGAACCCAAGGTCAGGGATTTATGCTCCACTATCACCAAGTTGTCACTACTGTCCCCCCACTGCAGCTGACTGGGTTATCAAAGTCATGTCTCTTACTGTCTGCGGTGAGAGGAATGTAAAAGAACCATTGCTGTCGTTCGAAAAGAGTAGGCCATTGGGTTGACATCAGCATATTTCTGCCCTGCGATTCCACTCACTCATTTGTCCAACTGCTTTATCCTATCAGGGGAGGTTGGAGCCTATCTTAGCTGACTCTGAGTGAAGGTGTGGTACACGCTGAACACCTCACCCATTTCACTGCTGGACCAAGACACACACCACCATTTATGTACACACCTAGGGGAAATTTTGAACAGCCAGTTAGCCTAATGTGCATGTATTTGGACTGTGGGAGGAGACCAGAGTACCTGGAAGAAACACAGAAATACACACTCCTTTACTAATAACAAAGCATTTTTTTTGCTTGTAATACAGCACATATGAGTATATCAACTTCAAATGACAATATCATTGTTCTCTTTCTTGTTAAATGCTCCAAGTTTATCAAATAATAAAGCAATCTCCTACGCACCACCTTCGTCCAATTATTACACGAGATTATGATAGGACTTAGATCTGAGCTCTGACTGGTCCACTGAGCTTCTTTGTCTGAAGACACATCATTGTTGACATTGGTTTGTGTTTTTGTTTAGCAGCGTCAAGATGCTGCCACCACTAATCTTCACAACCGATGTCTCTTATATCTCTTATAAGGTAGACTCTTTATATTCACTGTACATTATTATAGAAAAAAATGTGGTGAGATGACTATCATTTTTTCCCTTATTAATTCCATGCTACATTATCCTTTATTAGGTTTGCAGTGTGGCTGGAGCTCATCACAGCTGACTCTGGGCACAGTTATGGTACATCCTGAACAGCTCACTAGACGACTGCAGGACCAACACTGACACAAAACATTTACACTCACACTTAAGGGCAATCAAGAATATCCAATTAGCCTAATGTGCATGTAGGAGGAGACCAGAGCACCCAGAAGAAAACAACCTTGCAAGCAAATTCTAATTATCATTAAAAGCTAAAAGCATTATTTGATTAAAAAAAAAATCTCAAGTAAAGTACAGAATCAGGCTTGATATTTTCTATAGGTAATTTGTTACTTCTCACCTCTATTTCAGATACACATTGTAACAAAGATATAATGAAGTCTGTTTTTCAAGTGCAGGCTAAGAAAACACAGATTGTTCTGGGTGAGTGCAGGAAACAGGTATGTAGTTTCAGAGTAGCACTACAGCCCGAGGTTCACAATGATTTACCGCACTGCATGCTGCATCACCACAGCCAGCATGTAGTCCCTATTTTATAGCCTTTCTCCTTTTCTCTCCCACTTTCTTTTCTCCCTCCTCTTACCATCACTCATGCACTTGGCTGTTTGCTCTCTGTTTCCTTATTAATGCCTGTGCCTTCTCTGACATTTTTATTTGAATCCAATACATTATGTAATAAGATGACCGCTTTTCAGATTTCTTAAATTTACAAAAATAACTAAATAAATAAATACAAAATAAACAGAATAAGGTGTGTTATAGTTCAATTTAGTACCTGTGTCCTCTTCCCCACTCTCTACCTTACCCTTCAGTCATCATTTATTCATGCTAGCTATATTATAAACAGACTCTTGCCCAGCACTGGGGCCTGATGAATAAAAGATATGTCAATGATCTACCTTTCAAGGCATACTTATACACACATACGTATATGGCTGTAAGACATTAAACAGACCACAATGAAACATACCCTGTCATCAAGCTACAAAAATACACCCCTATGTAAACTATCATAAAGAAGACAAATTGCTACAACTAAATTAGCATCCTGAAGGCATGCAATTGTGGTAAGTAATAGTTTTTAAAAAATCGCAGACAGGAAAATACATAAAATGTTTTAATTTTATTAATTAGTGCGGTTAAAAAAAGCTCCGAAAGTTCATCTTCACTTTGTTCCCTTTGAGCCCATGTGACTATATTTTTCACAGTAGCATGACGGTTTCAGAGTTAGTGCTGCCTGAGAGCTGAAAGGTCACTCGCTTACAACAGTAGTTTTCAACTCTGCCTGGTACACATTGAGTTTTGTCCAGATTCCTTCTTAAGTGCACAGAGAAATCCACTTTGAACAGACTAACAATTCTCTGATAAATATTGGCACAAAAAGGTGAGCCATGACCCCTCACTGTCCCTTTTTTGGATGCTACTTTCATACCCAGTCATCATAACTTACCTGCTACAAATTACTTAAAGGTAGTATATTATATAAACCTTTCATCCTAATTTAACTTTATGCCAACTCTTGTTGAGTGTGTTGCAGGCATCAAATTCTAACTTTGTTTATGTTTCAAAAATACAGTGGTAGTTGGTCGTTAAAAATATTAAAACTCTTTTGGAGATGCTACAATCTGTGTTTTCTTAATCTCAGAGATGTACATTTAACAACGGAGGCAAATGTGATACAATCATATGAATAAAAATGTGCTTTATGCAAATTAGATATGATGACTTAAAGACGAATTATTATTTATCAGGCTCTTTAGCAGATGTCTTGTATATATATACAATATATTCACCCCCCAACACACACACACACACACACACACACACACACACACACACACACACACACACACACACACAAAACTTCAATTCCAACCTGTAACTAGTTCCTATTTACCACTTGACATGCAGAATTATCACCTCCTTGAGAAGGATATCAGTAAATGCAGGAATAATATTGTTTTTAAACAGAACATTTTCAGTTTGATGTTATAATCAAGCACTTATATTTCGCTTGTGTGAGTTGTTTAGCTTCTTATTATTTGTAGGGAGAATTGGGAGTATAGGTCTCTACCAAACAAGTTGCTCCTAAAGAATTTGACCCAGTGTCAGATCTAATTGATGATGCCAGATTTGCAGCAAATGAGACAAACAACAGCCCACAGTTCATCAGAGATAAATCTGTTCGTCTAGACTGTAGTGTTTTCCTGTCTAGACAAGAAATCAACTGAGAATATCTGTGACTTTTTTTTATTCAATCTGTTTTAACAAGTTGGGTCACAGCCACACTGTAATTACCATATTTATATTAAGACAGATTGTCCTGTTCATGCATTTCTAAAAGTTGTGAGCTCATTCGGTGGCTAACATCTGTGCAATCTAATCAAGTTAAAACTCTTCTCCTTACCTACATCATGCTGAAGCACACTTACAGTTACTTCAGGCAATGTGATCTAGAAAGAAAATGTAATTCCACTGTGTTCTACTAACACTCTCAGAGGACACACACACTGAGAAGATGCCTGCTGATAGAAAATATGTACCCTGCTCTTTAAACCAGACTGAAATGTTTATGGAATTATTTTTAAAAGCTCAAATGGCCCTTAGGAAAACAGAGGAAATGCTAACAATGTGCATGAGCCAGGCATAAATATGGTTCCTAATTGAAGGCCAAGAATCTCAGCAGTCCCCCACATTATTCTGTTCATTACTTTTGATGCTGTTGGCTTTGCTTATTTTAAGTAAAATATTTGATATAATGACAGTTTTTTAATAATTATTTTTACTTTTACTTACTAATAATTATTTTGTTAATATTTGTGCATGGTACACAAATTCATTAATTAATTTTAATGAATCCCAAAGGCTAAAAGAATATGGAATATGGGGATATGTAGGCCTACAATATGGAACAACCCAGAGAGTCCAGCTATAGGCCCTATTTTAAATTTGTACCTGTCAAGCCATGGACTAAAAACAATACAACCATTTGTTTGAAAATCGATTTCTCTGACTTTAGTGTGAGCAAGCTCCTAATCATAATACATGGTCCATATTAATTTTATTTTAATGTTACAAGATTATTTTTTATTATTTTACAAGGTAATTATTTTACTAATCTTGTAACAACCAATATTGATTACTAGCAACAAACAATTTATATGGGTTACTTATTACAATCTGCCCTGCGATGGCCTGGCGAGCTGTCCAGGGTATACTCTGCCCTCGACCAGAGTTGGCTGAAATGGGTGCCAGCCTCCCCCGCGACCCTAATTCAGAAAATGAATGAATTAACTTAATTACACTATTGCACAATTACATTAACTTATTACAACCAATATTCTGATAACCAATGCCTGAATTTTTAACCAATCTGTTGTACATGGCAGTACTGCTGCAGACACAGGAGAGCTTTGCAGTCTCATATGCAGTTGTATTAAGTTGATAATAACTACTAATTGCCATAGCAACTAATAGCCATAGCATCGAGACAGAGTGAATACAGGCTAACCTATCATCACACACCAAAAAGGAAGAAAATTAAAAACAAGACTGCAAAATTAGAGCATAAAATTGTTGAAAGAATCATGCCTTTGTAGAGAGCAGCAAAAAAATCAAAGAGCTCAAGTAAGAAAACTTGAACACCTAGAATCCGTGAAAGTAAAAGTGTGTGTGTGTGTGTGTGTGTGTGTGTGTGTGTGTGTGTGTGTGTGTGTGTGTGTGTGTGTGTGTGT
>JAOUQZ010000047.1:21131724-21154780 GCA_028564935.1 Neosilurus hyrtlii | reverse complement strand
ATATATATGTGTGTGTGTGTGTGTGTGTGTGTGTGTGTGTGTGTGTGTGTGTGTGTGTGTGTGTGTATATATATATAAATACTGTCAAGAAAATGTATGTGGGTAAAACTTTAAAAAGATTAGTATGAAGGCAATTTAAAAAGGGTTTGATGGCATATTTTCTAGCAGTAATGCCCTTGCTTTGTTAATAGAACATAGCAACAAGTACAAAAACATTACACTTCAAATTTAAGGATCATATATTTCAGAATACACATGATTTAAAGTGAACCAGGGGTTACAGTGGAATCTGAGGCTTGGGTAAGAAAATAAATTGTGCAAAAAAGTCATACTGGATCCAAAATCCAGCCAAATAGAAACTGGAATGCACTGCCTGAAAGAAGTACGGCATGTCTCACAGCAAGAAGGTCCAGGGTTTAAGCCCTGTGACTGGTGGGGGCATTTCTGTGTGCAGTTTGCATGTTTTTCAAATGCTTGCTTGGGTTTCCTCTTTGTACTCTGGTTTCCTCCCACAATTCAAAGACATGCACATGAGGTGTACTGACTACACGCTAAATTGCCCAGACGTGATTGTTTATTATTATTGTTCATTTTCTGAACCACTCAATCCTAATTAGAGTCGCGGGGAGACTTGCACCCATCTCAGCCAACTCTGGGCATGGGCAGAGTACACCCTGGTCAGCTCGCTAGGCCATCACAGAGATGTGAATGTGAGTGTAAATTTTTGTTGAAGCTGCAATGGATCAATGACCTGTTCACATTACCCCGCCTGTCACTAATGATTCTAACAGGATCATTATGGTATAGAAAATGAATGAATATCTATAAGAAAGAAAAGACTGCCTGAAATGTTCTTTCTTGAAAGGAAAATAGGATTTCTGTGATTCTTTTGCAGTATGTTGACAGAGTAAGTGTATAAATCAGAGGACAGCACCGCTAATCCTGAGTGGACAGCCCTGCAAAGTGCTGCTTCAAAACCTTAACATGACCCAGCCAACAGAACGTCAGACACTTCTATACTAAATAACAGGATGTACTATCAAGAAGGTGTTTGAATTCTGTTCATAAATGTTGTTAGGATTTCAGATAGTCTTATATTTAATTATAATGTAGATTCGTGTAAAAGCAATAAGAGAATGCCATGTTAACTGTGGACTTTTTCCAAAGAAATTAAATAAGCAAACATAATCCTCTTTGATACAGTACCTGCAGATAAAGGGATACACTCGAGCAGATAATTAATTCTGTAGTCATTTTAATAAATTATATAAGCAAAATACAGAAAAGTCACATGGGGGAAAAGTAAGTACACCCTTACATCCATCAAATCTTATGATTCATTCATTCACTCACTCAAACAGCTTGATCCTACTAGGGTGGTGGGGAGGATGGTGCCTACCTCAGCCAACTCTGAACTTCTCACTACCCCATTACAGGGCAAACACACACTCAACCATTAAACCCACACTCACACCCAGGGGCAATTTGGAACAACCAATTAGCCTAATGTATTTGGACAGTGGGAGGCACGCCAAAAATCCCAAAAAAAATATCTAAAAAATAAAAAAGAGGCCGCACTGAAAATCTGGAAATTTTTTACAAATTATTTTTAATTTAAAATTAAATTAAAAAATCACTGAGCCAACACACACTCACACACACACACTCACACACACACACACACTCAGACACACACACACACACACACGCACAGTCATTCACCCTAATACATAGGGGCAATTTGGAATAATCACATAAAGCTATGTCTTTTGCATGTTATGTCATATGATTATCCAAACTTCTAAGTGCAAACGGTGAGGGGGGAGGGCAAAGAGTGGGGGGGGGGGGGCAAAGGGTGAGGGGGGAGAGCATGACAGTTCAACAGACCACCGCATGGCCAAGACAGACATACATGCATTCACATTTGCACCTAAGGAAAAATGAAAATATCCAATTAGCCTAATTTGCATGTCTTTGGACTGTTGGAGAAAACCGGAATGCCCGGAGGAAACCCATGCAAGCATGGGGAGGACATGCAAACTCCACACAGAAATACCCTCACCGAGCCTAGGCTTGAACCCAGGACAATTTTGCTGTGAAGCTTACGTGCTAACCACTACACCACCATGCTGCTCTTATAATATAATTTCTAATGATTTGAGGTAGAAAATTCTACACTGCTAAGCCGGAGCAATGACCTTCTCAAATAAAATATTCTTGAACAAACTGAAGACAAAAAGTCAGAAAATATTCATTATCAGAAGTCAGAACATCTCAGTTCATTACAAAAATATACTCAGGGAATTGGGCATTAATATGTAATATTACTGAAACCTAATTCAGTGGTGAAATCTGCAAAGAATCATGTCCGCTGGGTGAACTGTGCTTTGTTTATATAGAGAGACAGATGGGATCAATACTTGAGTGTTTCTATGACTTTGTAAAACTGAAGTGTCAGGACTCCAGTGGCCTATCCTTAAAGCTGTGATACTATTGCTTTTGTAATTAGCGAGTCCTTGACTGCTGGGCTTTCAGTGTGAGCGGAGCCCTGCTGCTTGAAGGACGATGCTATTACCTTGCCACAGTGCAATAATATTGCTCTTCTTTCTCACAAACTGTGCTCATCCTTCAGCAAACAGCAGCCCATCGCTTGTTTGGATAATCAGAGACCCCTATCTTTCAGAAGGTCACACTAATGTTCTTCAGCTGACTGAATGGTGGGTATTGTCCCAGATGATGCAGGAGCTCAGCAAGTGCAGGACTAAATGACGGTGACAAGGCTTTCTCACCACGTGTTCAGAGGTGCTGCTCCACTTCTCCATTACCTTGATTGATGGCATTCGAATAGACATTCACCCCCCCACACACACCGCACCCCAGTTGAGTGCTAAAGAGATTAGAAATAATGAATTAGTAACTGCTCTCTCCAAGGTCAGGACATATTATTCTTTTCCCCTCCAGTGATGCATTCATCAAACATTGGAGCACATCTTGAAAATCTTGGTTTTTGTCAATAGAAACAATAGAAATATCATATAGACAAAGTCAGTATTTGTTGTGATGACCCATTGGTTTAAAAATATAGTATTCTCAGGAAGGGTGGGACAGTAGCATAGTGATTAGCAAGTCTGCCTCACAGCAAAGAAGTTGGGTTTAAACCAGGCTCCTCCAGGTTCAAAGTCCAGAGATATGCACATTAGGAACATTAAATTCAAATTCAAATTTAATTTGTCACATACAAATTATACACAGTATAATATGTAGTGAAATGCTGTCCAGAATGTAAAGAATAAACTATCAGGTAACAAGGAAAAAACAAAAAAAAAAGCAAAGGTCAGATAAATATAAAATCTATATAAAAAGCAAAAGGATAGAAATAGGAACATATATAGAATAAAACAAAATATACATATGAGAAAAAATATCGGATACAATATATATATATATAACATCTTGAGTCGATTTTTTATATATATATATATAAAATGCAAATATAATATAAAAATAGAATGCAAATGTACAGGCAATATAATGAGATAATTTATTGCAGTGTCGACTTTTCTATTAAATTTAAAAGTCTGTAAAGTGTCTGTGTGCGTAAAGTGACAGTGTCTGTAAAGTCAATAAAGTGGCATTAACTGGCTGTTCCAAATTGCCCCAGGGTGTGAGTGTGAATGGTTGTGTGTTGACTCTGCGATGGTCTGGCGAGCTGTTCAGGATGTAGCATGCCTTCGCCCAGTTGTCAGCTAAGATAGACTCCAGCCTTCCCGTGACCCTAATAGAATTATAAGCGGTTCAGCAAATCAGTGGGTGAGTAAGGTACAGCTTGTGTGCAGTTTTACAAGGTAATGAGCTGTAGGATTTTCTGAGCATCTGCAGAACCAGCCACAGTTCTCCTAGAGATTTTAACCGTCACACTTGCTCCTTTATAGGCATGCAAAACCGAGCAGCATTCATTATGTTTTTTGTCTGAAAAGTGGTCTCTAATATAATATACTGCATTCTTTATTTGCATGCATTTTTTTTAAGTTATTTATTTTTTGTAACATTTAATTTTGTGCTGGTAAACAAATGTCTGGAAATTTGTCTGGAATAAAATGCTTTTGTACTGATTTGCTAATGTGCAAGTCTTAAAATAAAAATCAATAGCAAAGTTTATACTAAAAAATAGGGTGCCTAAGACTTTTGCACAGTGCTGTAATATACATATCTGAAACAGCTTACTTAGGTTTTATTGGGAACTTTAGGATTCATTTAGGAGTGAATTGTTAATTGCTTAAACTTGTGCAAGGCTCTGTGAACATGTTTTATTTTATGCCTCTATAGGCACAAACAAGCTGGCAGAGACCTACAGCTTTTTCCATTTGATTTGACCAAACTCAAGTTTCCAACATGCTAAATATATCATTAATATTGACTGGAGGCTAGTTTACCAAATCAATGATATTGTCTGCAGACTGGCTTACCAAATTAATAGCAAACTCAATTTGACTAAAGAATATTTTCCATACATTTTTAATTTGTTTTGTTCAAATTATCACATACATATGAAAAGGTCAATGTGTTTCTTTCTTTTTGTATAGAGTTTACTATACATGTGCAATTAAATAATCAGTTATAGTATTTAACATTGGGTGATCAGCAGTGCATACAACAGGTTCAGGCTCAGGTAGATATAATGTTGAAGCATTGGTATTGTGTATTTTTTAAATACAGAAATGCAACATATTTTACATTGACAATATAACAAACACATTAATTATATGTTAAAAGTTTTAGTCATTTAAAAATTGTTGTTTACCTTGATAGATTCTTGCAGCTGCAGTAGAGTTTAGGGTGCAATTTCACTCTCGCTCTCCTATTTGCACTTAAGATTTCCTGCAATATTACCAATGAATTAAAATGCATCTTATTTGGGTTGCATGACATTTGTGTGAAATAATCCTTTTGCATATTGAGAATAATAAGTTAAACACCAGCACAAGTTGAAGAACACAAAGAGTTTGTATCAGTAGAGAAACTAAAAATAATTTTAAAAGGACATGGAGACAGATTCATTCTGCAGTAGATGTAGCCTTTGGTTTTGTTATTTTGTAAAGACATATTGTTTAAAACATTTCCCCCTTTATATATATATATATATATATTTTAATGATTTTTTAATTAATTAGATTTTTTACTGTAAAGTGTTTCTAATGTTTTGTGACGTGTTTGTTAAATATATAATTTGGCTGCTGTATGTCTTTTCCAGAACACTCTTGTAAATGACAAGTCTTGTAGAGACGTTTTAACCAAGACAGTCCTACCACATCCACAGCCTTGAGGTATTCTCATCCACCCCCGGAGCCCGGACTACCTCGTGTTGTTCAGCGTGTTGGTGGGATTTTTAATTTAGTAGGAAATTAAAAACCATAACACCCATTCCACTACATTTAAATATTTGCATATATTTGTATATAAATATTTGTCTTGTCATGATGTCAAATAGCTCACCTGGGACAAACAGATTACACTGTAATGTCTACAACATGTCTATAGTTTTCCCAGATTGCATTTTTCAAATGATGTACATGTATAAAGTAAAATTACACATCTTGGTTCTATGTGTTTATAACTGTGATTGCCATGAAGATGATCTTTCCGACAGCTCTGACTAGTTTATTGTTTCTGATTGTTAGAGTTTCTGACTGACCTGATGTGCTGCACCTGTGTGCTTGTAATCTGCTCTGCTCTTTCAGAAGACTTGGAAACATTTAAAGTGTGTGGGCCAAAAAAAAAAAAAACAATTCCAGATACCATAAAGTAATAACACATGGTAGGCTGGGTAGTGAGTTGTGCTTTTAAACAGACAGCCAATTAATGTTTTTTTAAAGAGATCAAAATAGTCACTATAATTGTTATCCTTTCTGGATGATTTTTTTAAGTAACATGTAGTAATTAAATAAAAAATAAAAAATGTTAAGCTTTGAAGTTTTCACAGTCATTTGTTTAAAAATTCTGAAATTTTGGATAGCATGTGAATCTGGCTGTTGTCCTTAATTTCTCTAGGTTATGTTTAAGTCTGCAGTGGATGTTATGTTGCAGAGTTTCACATCCTCAGCCCATTTTAGCTGCTTTCAGATTCTTCTTGCACTTTCTAGCTGCCTTTACACCCATCCCAGTCACATGGACACTCAGGTCACATGCACGCACAGTCACACTTGATCCTTCTGCACCCAGTTCACAATTGCCATTAAATAAAACAACAACAACAACAGCAACAACAACAAGCTGGTGTTATACAGGCAACTTGCAGTTTTCTGTGCAACACCATATTGAAATATTTATTGCAACTTGATTCATTTAACACTACCCTAATTATTCATTTTGTTGCATTGCAGGTTTTTAATTTCAAGTCAACATTTGTCAAGCCTGAAGCTGTGCTGAAAACTGTGCTCAGTGACATGTTATACAGGTATCAATTCTTTCATGCAACAATGTTGATAATGTAACATAAGCTTTAAGCACATTGCTTTGTGACACTCATTGCTAGTTATTACTAAGCCTTGTTTTTCTGATTGTGTTGTCTGTGTATGACCAGTTTTGTTCTCCCATTCATTTTTACCTTTCTAGCATTTAATATTGTGCTTATGTGTATGGTCTCTGCCTGCCTAGTCGATCACAAATTTGGATTGTCTCTACTGTGTTGTTTGCATGATCAATTGACCGCTGCCTATTCTCTTGTATCTATTTTGGGATTGTCCCTCTCTGCTATCATCTGTTTAATAAAGTTCACTCTGCAAATGCATCTTCGCTCTCCAGCCTCAGTCAACATGGGACACTGAGTTTTGTCTGTATTTCCTCATACCTGTATGTTTCATATTAATCTATTCCACCTAGCAAACATACAAATAAACAACTGCAAATCAGTGAACAACATTCCACTGACAACCAGATGGTGGGATTTGGAAGCAGACACTATATTACATCAAGGAGCGGTATATGGATTGGAGTATGTACTCCAAATGAAAAACTTCGTGCTGCTGAAATCAGCAGAAAGGGTTTCTTTTCTTTTCATTACAAATTGACATGTAAATACAAAAAGTCTTCTTGCATTTGGAGTATAGTATATCCAATTCACTCCTCAACTAAACTAGTTGTTTAGAAACAAATAAATCATCTGCTGTAACTTTTCCTTCCTGTCCTGTTAGATAAAGAGATGGAGTGTGTGACAGACATATCTGCTTTTGTTCAAATCCCTTTCTAGTCTCCTATGATTGAGAGATAAAATATTACTGAGCAGGGATCAGCACAGCTATTACTGATACACCTTTAAGCCCCAAGTTTTATAGCTTTTTCTCTGCATGATACTACTGATTAAACTGGCTTAGATCAAATCTGTCTCACACTGAGAGCATTTTATGAGTTTTTTTTTTAAAGGATCTCTTCAATGCCCTGTTGATGCTTATGTGTCTCACTGAGTAAGTGTATTTTATGGTGGAAAATATGATCTGGACTGGGGCTTTGGTTAGCATATTAACCTGATCAAGTAACACATGAAACAGTTGCATTTACTTGCTGTATGATGTGATTTTGCGCCCCAGGACAAATCATGCCATGGGACAATAAGGATGTATGCAATCAAAAGCAGAGTAGGTTTAAAGGGCATATAAACAGAATTACTGGCCTATTAGAGCAGTAACAACCACTGTAATCACCAACAGTTGCAGTTGTTCTATATGAAAATGTTCATAAAGAAAAACAATTTATTTTTTATTGTTACTTATCAGGATTATTGCTAACAAATACAAATCATTTAAAAATGTACTTTGTGGCTGAAAAACAGTTTAAAATTGAGGAACATATACCACTGCTTCCAAAATAGACTTGTTATTGATAGAATGTAGCAGACAGTTAGTGCACAGTGCATATCTGAAATGTTTAAAAAGTTTACTGATATAATTTTTTAATATCTGCGATGATCTGACTCTGCCCTCTGCCCAGAGTCGGCTGAGATGGGCGCCAGCCTCCCCGTGACCCTAATTAGGAATAAGCGGTTCAGAAAATGATATGACATGACATTTTTTAATATATTATTCTTAATTCTAGTTCCAATCACTTATCAAAAACATGTGGCTTGCAATCTGGATCTGTTATAGGTTTGTAATTTGGCTGTGCAAGCACATTTGATTAATTATTTTATTCATTATAATTACTCTTTGGTGCTGAGTTACTTAAAGGCATTTAAATAGCATAGAGATGGCTAAATCTGGGTGCATGGTGGTGTTGGGGTTTGCACTTCCTCCTCCCGTGCTTACATGGGTTTCCTCCATGGGCTCTGGTTTCCTTCCATAATCCAAAGGTATATGCATTAGGCTACATGGCTGTTTCAAATTGTTCCTAGGTGTGAGTGTGCATGATTGTGTGTTTGAAGGAAACCCACACGAGCTGAGGGCAACCATGCAAACCACTGAACAACAGTGCCATCACTTAATATAATGTTACATGCAACTGAAAAACATATTTCTGTACAGGAAATTCTGTAGGTTTCTGAAGAATATGAGGATCATTCAAAAAGCTCCAGGACTAATCATGCAATAAATGAGCAGAGTATGGCACAGTAATGAACCTGCAGCAGGAGTGAGTAGTAGCTCTATTCACTATGCCAAATGACACTTCACTGTTAATATTGGGACCTGTGTTACACAAGTGTTTGTGACACTAACACAAATGATTTGTGGCAGTACAAACCCCTTAAATGCGTTGGCAAGCCTATGGCAATGAAGCAGAGTGCTATTGTTGCTATAGCACTTTACCAATAAACAAATAAACGTATATCACAAAATGTTTAAAATTTTCCATGCAATTTTATACCTGAAAGAAAGAAAGAAATGGAAATAGGTTATTTTTACAATATTATTACAGAGATAGGGACATACAACACAGAAGAACTGTATATGAGAACCGTCTATATATGAGTGCAGTACATCCTTGTTTAATTTGCCATCATAGGTACAGGAATGCAAGCAGCAGGAATGCAATGTGGTTTAAATATTTTAATCACATCTCTGCAGGAGGCATGGAATCGAACAGAACATGGCTGATAAACATCAACCACAAATAATGACATCCACCCTCAGCAAAATTTTAGACAACTTTATAGCCTATTGTAAATTAAATTTAGTGAGTTCTCGTAATTACCAGTCATATATTTTATGAAAACCTTTTGGAATATGGCACAACTGAGCAGATCTGCCAGTCATTATTCTAAACTACTATGGAATGCTGTAGCCAAGAATAAGCCTTTATTTAAAAGGCTTCTCATGCGTTTTGGACCATGTTCATGTAAATCTGCTGTTTATTTGGGGTTTTGGCCTCGGTCTGTACTTTATTTAAAAGGCATATCATTATCACTGGGCAGAGCAGGGCAATTCCTATTTTTGATCCTCCCTTAAGGCCCAACTGAAATGCAAAGAGCCACTGTATGATGGCAAAGGTTTTTATCAGCTTTAATGGTGGAGCACTGTGTTGATGCAAAGCTGAACTTCAGATATCTTTATATAGCCATAACTCAGTGTGAGGGGGACACAGTTTCTCAGTGATTAGCACTGTTGTCTTACAGTGAGAAGGTTCAGGGCCTCTCTGTGTAGTTTGCATATTCTCCCTGTGCTTGCATGGGTTTCTGCCAAGTACTATGGTTTCCTTCCACAGTCCAAAAACATGCATATCAAGTTGACTAGTCTTAATTGCCCATAGGTGTGAATGGACATTTGTCGCTATGTTAGCCATGGGAGAGCCAGGCCAACTGTTCAGGGTGTACCCTGCCTCTTAACCATAGTCTGCTTGGGATTAGCTCCAGCTTTCTCCATGACCCTGAGAAGTGGTGCAGGTAATGGATGGATGCACAGTTGTCATGAACAGGTAACATTTCACTCAGGTTTGGGTTTTTTTTTTTGTTTTTTGATAATGTTAACTTTTTGTGTAGAAATGCATACATTATTCAATTATAGTAATACCTTCCTGCAGTACTGCTCTATATTTGGCGATAAATTTCAGTTCGCTTTGCTTCTGATGCTTCTGCGTGTTTCCATAGCAAACTGTACTGTCCGTTTTTAACCAACAATTTTCCCACAGCATCTGCAATGGATGCAAGTGGTCACAGTGAAGATCTAATTTCAGCAGCAACTCTGCTGCCAAATAATGAGCAGTCAGACAGAGGTCTGTTTTTAGAGACACCAAATGTGCCGCACCATCACCTTATCTAAGTTATATAACAGAATGTCAGTTTTTACAGAAATAGCCTGCATTTGCCTACGCTTCCCTCCCACAAAGTGCTAAGGAGGATGAAAGCTTTTTTTTTCATTTCAGTTCTGACACAACTCCACATCACAAGTCAGTGGTTGTGCAAAATGATTAACTGTGGTCATTAAAAACCGTTAGCCTGTGAGGTTTATCCTGAGATCATGGGAAACTAATTATATACACTGCTTTGACTCTTTCCTGTAATCTTTAAAATTAGGCATTCATTCTTATATACATCAAGCAGTCAGTCTTACAGGATCATGATGAGGAAATTGTCTTTCCTCAAGTAGTCTTTTCTCCACATTTGCTTTATCAGTGAAGAGTGAAAGATGGATGTGTATGAACACTGCACACCATGCTAGGAGTTACCCGACTATTCATTTTTACAGACTGAAGAAATTCAAAAAGAAGTCAACTAGACATCTTTTCCACAGTTAAACCAAACCGTGATTCAGGACATAAATATTTTTATTTTATTTTATTAGTGTATTTATACACTAATAAACAACAGCAAAAACATGTCAAACCACAATAAAGTTACCAGCTATGCACAGACTGCCAATTACATTTTCAGTGTCAGTGTTTTTTAAGCTAGACTTTTAAGAATAAAAATAAATAAGGTGCCCTGTTTTACAGTGGTGACAGAATTCAGTATGCCACAGTGCATTTTATTAGGTTTTAAGGAAAACAGCTTTGGGGGGAATTGGGATCTCTGTACAAGTAATAAATTGCAGTCGACTGTCTTGCTTGGAAGAGCAAAATCAGACAAGGCGTATACCAGTTTGAGATGGTAAGACTTGCTGAGAAAGCCGAACATCAAGAGCAGAGGAAGATTGCCAAGAAGATACCCAGCTACCACGGTTGATGCTCTGACGGTGGTTATCCATTCAGCTACCATAGTCGTTTGGAAGTGGTACAATGACGATGATGACAAGTATTATATATATAAACAAACAAACAAACAAAAAATAAATAATAAAATAACATACCAATGTTTTACTGACAGTAGCAATGGGTCTCAGATTTTTCTATCTTGATTTATCGATACACTTTTTCCTAATACTGAAATAAAGACTTTTACTTCAACTTTTCTATGGTTTATTTATTACATAAAGTAAGAAACGTGTTGCTTCATTAACTTTTATTGAATATATTGTCCAGGTCTTTAATAGAGGATAAAGTGGAATTTGTGCTTATATTGGGAACTTTCCCTTCGATTGGTCAGTTGCTTTCCTGCACTTTTTGTTGGGAGGAGACACTGAGAGAAAAACTATCATAGGACATCAGTTGACCCTGCCATTTGTCTCCCTAGCACATGACACAGGCAGGGTAGGTGCCACCGATGAGCCGGACAAAACCCAACTGCAACAAACTGGCATGAAGCACAAACAAGCAGGCCTAGGGGGAAAAGTGGATTTGCAGCTTTGAAGAAGCTTTAAAACAAGGATGGGAATGGGATTATAGACACCAGAGCAGAATACAGCGAAATAATAACAGAGGTGAAGATCCTGTGGGAATATAAAGGGCTAGAATGACATGGCATACATTTAAGATTGTATGATCAAAGGTGATCAAGTAAAAGATTGTATGATCGAAGGTAATCAAGTAAAAAAGTAAATTTATGTAAATGTATATATAATATGCTTTATGCTTTTCTTAGTTTTAAACAATGGTAATAAATGCTTAGATTTATAAAGAAGGACAAATTAACCAGAGTTTAATATGTCAATATGTTGGCAGCCATGCTTGTTTATTCAATAAATGATTCTAAGTGAAACTATAACCATTACAGTGTGGGTAGTACCTTATCCATCACAGTTAAACAGTAAAAAATACTACTTACCCTGCTTTACACATGCAGTAAGATTACACTATTCATTCCTGCTTCATTTCAATCACTTTGTGAATGCGAGCACTTAGCTTCCTTGTCCATAATCTTAACTTCATGACTAAATCCTTGAGTAAAATAATTAACGCCCCTCTGTAAAATTATTTTTGATAATAAGCAGATACTGCCGTGAATACACAAGAGAGTGTCTCTGTGTAATCTGTGTTGAACAGCATCCATTGTGGGACATTAGTAACTGTGCTCAGCACGGGGTGGAGCTTAGCACTGTCAGGGGAAAGGTCCACTGATGGCAAAGAGTTGACAGAATAGAATGTGCGGATGAAACTCACTCCATTAATGCTAATCAGGCAGAGGTATAAAAAACACAGTTCAAGTTAAACGTACAAAATCTGACATGGTGGTGGCAGGAGAAGAGACAAATCCAAAGACAGAGAAAAAGGAGAAAGATTAAACATGATAAGGTCAGAGAAGGGACTTTGAATGCTGGCATGATGGTAAAGGCAGAGAGATGGCCTATATGATGGAGTGGAGAAAGGTAGATGTATTGTGTACATAAAAGACCAGGTTGAAAAAGTGTAAGGCCAGAAACATTGGAGGTGGATTCAAGTTGTTCCACCATTGTGTGGGCATAAATAGAAATTATGTAGAAATAATCCTGAAGGACGAGATCATCAGGAGTGTGTTAAAAGTGAAGAGAACGTCTGGCGGAGTGATGAGTGTCAGGCTAGAAATTAGTGCATATACCCCACAAGTAGGGTGTGAGAGCGAGGAGAAGAAAAACTTCTGCAAGGAGTTAGATGAAGAAGGAGTTAGATGAAGTGTGTTCCCAAGGATGAAAGAGTTGTGACTGGAGCAGACCTCGGTAGGCATGTTGGTGAGGGGAACAGAGATGATGAGGAAGTGATGGGCAGGTACAGTGTCAAAAGATGGATCCTGAAGAGTATATGGTGGAATATTTTGGAAAAGATTGGAAAAAGCAGTTATGATTACATATTTTAAGAAAAGAGAGAAACACAGAGTGACATATAAGAGTGGAGGAAGGTGCTTGCAGGTGGACTATGTAATATGCAGGAGATAAACCCTCAAGGAGATTAGTGACTGTAAGGTGGTGGTCGAGGATAGTGTTGCTAGACAGCATGGGATGATAATCTGCAGGATGAGTTTAAAGGTTAAGAAGAGAAGAGGAGTGAGAAGTGAACAAATGATGAGATGATGGAAGAAGACTGTCATGTAAAATTCAGAGAGGAAGTAAAATAGGCATTGGGTAGCAGCGAAATAAACCTGAAATATATTTGTTGTCATATCTTCATGAAATTTTATTGTAAACATTTCAATTTAAAGCTGAGAGTGTCCTCTATTTATATCTGTACATAAGTTAAAAATACAATTTGGCGCATTGAGTCTCATTTTGTTGTGGTGAGCCACTAACTTTCATTCACTCATTTATTTTCTGAACCGCTTAATCCTAACTAGGGTCCTGGGGATGGGCAGAGTACACCCTGTACAGCTCGCCAGGCCATCACAGGAGGGCCACTAACTTTAAATTATTTAAATATTTAGAATGCACATATTTTAAGAATTTAAAGAACATTTTGTGAAAATCAGTCAATTTCTATCAATGACTTGAACAAAAATGTAATCCAAAACAAATGCATAAAGGAAGACAAGTAAGACTGACCAATACATTATACCAAAGAAATTCTTTTTCCAGGTAATTTAACCCATTGAGATTTAAGATCTCTTACACAAGGGTGATCTGGCCAAGAAGACAACAGCAAAGTGGCACAAAGTGACACTTAGTTTGGTGTCTCACTATAATTAAAAATTACACTGCTGGAAAATTTAGCTTAAACTGCTCTTAAGGGCTGCACGTTCACTGTTCAGTAGTCATTTTATCGATTTTAACTCTGTATGCTTTGCCCTTCATGTAGTTTTGTAGGCCACACAAAATGAAAATTAGACATGCCAGGAGCATTTACAGGCAGTTTTCATTTATAAAAATTATTTTGTAAATCTACAGAGATTTTTTTCAGTGAGGCCTATTTACACACTTTCATAAATGTTCCCCATTGTCAGTATGTAAGTGTTCAATAAGACAATCTTATATATTCTCCCAAAATGCTTGAATATACCTGTCTCAAAGCAGTCACACAGATCTCGTCAGATGGAAGCAAACCATTAAAGCACTGCAGAAGTGACACCGTCCTTTTCCAGCTCTCGTTCTAGCCTCACAATTAAAGTGGCAAATTCTTTCTAATTTATTCTTCATTTTTAATTACAGTCTCCACTGCCTCCCAAGGGAGTTCAAAGTGTTCTAAATATCCCACACAGCTCGTCTTTTCTTTTCAGTGCTTTATTTCACCCAGCAAGCTGTCTCCATTTTCTTCACTGCACTTTTTTAATTGCCTTGGGCCAATATGTCATAAACCCAGGTGCTTTGATTTATGAAGTGGACTGTGATACTGTCTGAGGTCCAGGGAGCACAGCTGTGTAGGGGACAGTGAGGTGGCAGGCATCGGGCAGCATTACAAGGGCACAGAGCTGGTGTAGTGCTGTCGTCATAACATCAGTATCCTGGAAATGAGAATCCCAAAGGATGAATGTATCAGAGCTGTATTCACAGCTCTGACAAACAGCTCCCTTAGCACACATACACCGTACACCAGACTTGCTGTAACAAGCTCTAAAAATACATGCAGCATACACTATATGACACTGCATTCAGTTGTGTTAATGCTATTTCCAATAAATGGTGTGATTCGTATGTTAACAGATGGTGCACAGCAATTCTACACCAAACTCACTGAATTATTTCCATTGATTGTCTACTGGTTATGGCATACTGCAAGACCTTCATGTGGCAAGCCTAAAATGGATTAATATTAAGTTTTTTTAAAAAAAAAAAAAAAAACAATAAACAAATCCAAAATCGAGCTTTGGCCCAGTAAAAGCTGAGCAGTACTTTGATTTACTAAATTCAGGACTGCTTGAGGTGAAACCCCATAGCATATAATTACAGAGCCAAATGAATGTTGGGCATAATTATCACAATTACCAGCCATGGTCTAGCTCTGTGAGCTGGTGATTAACACTGGCTCGAAAACTATACACAAACCAGTAGGACATGGCTGAAGCATAAGGGCACTATTAGCATAGATCGGGATCAGCCCCATGTTCCCCACTCCCTGAGTTCCCAAAACCCGATGTTCCTCAGTACCTATGTTCCCCGGTCCTTATTAAATTATTGGATCTTCAAAGTAACAATTTATGGAATATTCATAATTTCACATTTCAATGTTAATAGGGTTAGAGTTAGGGAACATAGGACTGGGAACATATGACTGGGGAGCAAAGGACTGGAGTTTTAAAGAGTAAATCACAATAACAGACAAAGAATAATATAATGCCTAATGCTTATGACATTCCAAGGTCACAAACATTAAATTGGAGGTGGATGCGCAGTCTGAATAGTTTTAGTAGAATCACAAAAAACTAGACAATATACATACAAATCCGAAGTACTGTACGGGTATGAAAAGGAACATGGGCTAATACAACCATCTGGAGTATAAAAACACAGTGAGTTTTGACAAAATAAAACAGAAGCTAAACAACCAATGTGCACCAAATGAAGTCGATTTGTACAGAAACTAATTAGAATACAACTCAAAACAGGTGTACCTAATTGGGGATATGTGACTGGTGGAGGGTCTATTGGGGAACATGGGAGCTAAAGTACTGATAGAAGCTCTTTAAGTAATATTCAGTAGGAATCCATGGGGAATTAATGAAACATGTGGTGTATTAATGGTATAATATAAAAAATTATTTTTTGTTTAGCCTTGACTGCTATTGAGAACTCAAAGCACTACTTATATGGATAATTAATAATTTCAAAATTATTAATAATAAAAATATGAACTTTGGTGATAATTTATATCATCCATTATCAGTACTGCTTATTCATAAGGGTCAGGGAGGAAGCTGAAGCCAGGCCCAGCTGACGTTGGGCAAGTTACAGTGTAAACCTTGAGCAGATCTAAAGACAGTACCGAATGTTATCTCTGTTCTTGCATGGGTTTCCCCAGAAACTCTGGAAAAATATGTAAAAACAACGGCACCAAGAATGCCTGCTGTCATAAAGTTTAAAGGAGGCCAAACTAAATTAATTTTAGTTCCTCCAGCACAAAATCAGTCAGAACTCGCATGACCCAGGTAAACGTTAGAAAGACTCCAGTAGAGGGTGGGTCAAAGAATAACGTCATCTTTCATTTCCCACTTCCTACTTGGATGTCCTAATGTCACGCGCTGTTAGCGGCTAGCATGCACATGGGGTTGGGGGGTTGGGGGTTTCTAAACTAGTTTTGGAGTATACATACCCGTTAGGAGATGATAATTTCATACAGTGTGTTGTACACCCTAACTAGTTTTGAATTGAACTCCCGAACCACATGCTCGCTAGCCGCAAACAACGGTGGCCTGCTAGTAGGGTGCTGGATAACTGATCCCAAGATCAGGAGTTCAAGCCCGATTATCAAAGGGATGTCACTGCTGTGCAGCTAACTGGGTTATCAAACGCCGGCCATGTCTCTCACTGTCTATGGTGAGATACATGTAAAAGAACCATTGCTGATTTTCATCAATAGTAGGCTGCATTGCCGTCAGCATGTTTCTGCCCTCACCCAGAGTTGGCCGGAGGTGGGCGTCAGCCTTCCCGTGGCCCTAATTAGGATTAGGCGGTTCAGAAAATGAATGAATTAATGAATAAATCCTACAACTAGTAAACCACTCATTTTTGAGGTCAAGAATATAGCTATAGAGAAATCCCTAATGGATAGATAAATTGCAAAAAGCTTAGATATCAAGTATCTGGAATTAATTTTACATTAAATATTTCTGTATCATCGCTGTATGATGAGCAGAAAGTAAGCTATCAAAGAAAAGCTGTTTCATACAGCTGTTGTTTTTGCAACCTTAACATCATTTAAATCAATTCCAGAACTGACCAATTTCATCTGTAGATTTCAGTGATCAACATTTAACCATTAACAATTACCTAGCAGCAGATATTTAAGAAATAATAATGAAATCAATTGACTACCAAAAGTAAAAAAAAAATCACATTCAAGTTTATTTAACAAGAAAACAATTTTAAAATTTATATTTTTTATACTAATGTTATTTTAATTAATTCATTTGATGAAACGTTTACTCCTACAAGCATCGCAGGGAGGCTGGAGCCTATCTCAGCTGACTTTGGGCAAGGGTGGGGTACAACCTGAACAGCTCGATAGTCTATCGCAGGGCCAACACACACAACAATTCATACTCACACCTAGGAACAATTCAGAACAGCCAATTAGTTTATTGTGCATGTTGTGGGACTGTGGGCGGAAACCGGATAACCCAGAGGAAGTCCATGTAAACACGAGGAGACAATACATACTCCACAAAGAAATGTTCTTGCCAAGCCTGCTAACCACTATTCCACCATGCCAACCACTTATGTTGTACTTTGTCAAAAATGTATACAGTATGTGTTGGTAAAATATTAGCTTAGTGAAACGTGCAACACAAAGATAAATAAACCAACATCAAGCCCTGTATCTACCATATTTATGATAACTATTACTTAACAGAAAGAATAAGTAAGCCTTAATAGCAAATAGATGACTTACCTGAGAAACCAGTCATTAATGTGCAGTTTGCTTCATCTATATACAGAGTATATTCTGCATAAACATTTACAAGACTTTTGTGATACCAAAAGATTATCTTTATCATGCAGCAAACATAAAAGATAGTTATAAATAAATACAGGTAAAAATTATTTCTGACACTACGTTGAACAAACATCTATGCTCTATCTAGACCTTCAGCAGAAACAGTATATTTCAGCCCACACAATTTACATCATACATAAAACTTATTTCAAAATGTTACAGTGTTAACAAAAGTTTAAAAAGTGAATGTATAGATGTCCATGGATGATTTTAAATACTAGTTATGAGTCTATCTATACATTCTATCTATGTATTTCCATGCTGTGAGGCAGCTTCTGTTGCAGTGTATATTTTTACCTGAGTGGGTTGAAAGCCCTTCACAGAACCTATTCCCAAGGACAAACATCCATTCATACTCTCATTCACTATAGGCAATTTAGAGAAACCAGTTAACCTAAGGTGGAAGGAAACTTAAGCACCCAGACAAAACCCACGCATGCACAGTGGGAACTTGTAAGATCTACACTGAAACACCCTTGCCAACCACAGGGTTTGAACCCAGGACTTTTGCTGTGAGGTGAGAGTGCATGCACCGTGTATGTCAGGGCTTTCAACTTGTTTTTGAGTAGCAGGAAAACCACTAAAAGTAGCAGGAACCTGTCCTGATGATGTCATCATTGCCGTTGACCAACTTAAAAAAATGACACAGAATAAGATGCTAAATTGAAGATCCACCATGAGAAAACATACTGTATTGAACCTGCCCTTAAAATGTAAATAAAATAAATCCAAGTGCTTTCTGTCTTGAGTGCAGTGGGTTCGTTTGAATTATTTGTTTTATTCCAGCATGAGCTGCTCATGTCTGGTTTGAGTTCAGCTTTGGGTGTTGGACAGCCAATATTTCAGTCTGTATTATTGGTCTGACAGTTAAAATGTGGATGTGTGTTAGAGATAGTGGAGCACTGAACTGAACGTAAAAAGCTGTGTCTCCGTGATGCGTTCATTCCATGACTAATCGGTGCATAATTACCTGGAAGAGGTTTTTAATAATTAAACAATGGTATTTATTATCAATTTTCTATTTTTTCAAAAGCCAAGGTAACAGATCTGAAATGTGTGTTGCTCTCTAAAGCCAGTATAACAAATCTGAAGCTTGTGTGACATATCTGAAATTTGTGTTGCTCTCTAAAGCCAGTGTAACATATCTGAGATGTGCGTTGCTCTGAAATGTGTGTTGCTCTCTAAAGCCAGTGTAACAGATCTGAAATGTGTGTTGCTCTCAAAAGCCAGTGTAACAGATCTGAAATGCATGCTGTTCTCTAAAGCCAGTGTAACAGATCTGAAATGTGTGTTGCTCTCTAAAGCTTGTGTACCATATCTGAAATGTGCGTTACTCTCTAAAGCTTGTGTAACGGATCTGGAATCTGCGTTGCTCTCTAAAGCCAGTGTAACAGAACTGAAATCTGTGTTGCTTTCTGAAACCAGTGTAACAGATCTCAAATGTGCGTTGCTCTCTAAAACCTGTGTAACAGATCTGAAATGTGTGTTGTTATCTAAAGCCAGTGTAACAGATCTGAAATGTGTGTTGCTCTCTAAAGCCAGTGTAGCATATCTGAAATGTTTGTGGCTTTCTAAAACCAGCATAACAGATCTGAAATGTGTGTCGTTCTCTAAAGCAGTATAACAAATCTGAAATGCGTGTTGCTTTCTAAAACCAGTCTAACAGATTTGAAATGCGTGCTGTTCTCTAAAGCCAATGTAACAGATCTGAAATGTGTGTTGCTCACCAAAGCAAGTCTAACAGATCTGAAATGTGCATTGCTCTCTAAAGCCAGTGTAACATATCTGAAATGTGTGTTGCTCTCTATAGCCAGTGTAACAGATCTAAAAGTAATGTTGTTCTCTAAAGCAGTATAACAAATCTGAAATGTGTGTTGGTTTCTAAAACCAGTGTAACAGATTTAAAATGTGAGTTGCTTTCTAAAGCCGGTGTAACAGATCTGAAATGTGTGTTGCTCACTAAAGCAAGTGTAACAGATCTAAAATGTGGGTTGCCCTCTAAAACCAGTGTAACAGATCTGAAATGTGTGTTGCTCTCTGAACCTAGTGTAACAGATCTTAAATGTACGTTGTTCTCTAAAGCCAGTGTAACAGATGTGAAATGTGCACTGCTTTTTAAAGCAAGTGTAACTGATCTGAAACGTGTGTTGCTCTCTTAAGCCAGTGTAACAGATCTGAAATGTGTGTTGCTCTTAAAAGCCAGTGTAACAGATCTGAAATGCATGTTGTTCTTTAAAGCTAGTGTAACAGATCTGAAATGTGTGTTGCTCTCTAAAGCTTGTATACCATATCTGAAATGTGCGTTTCTCTCTAAAGCTTGTGTAACAGATCTGGAATCTGCATTGGTCTCAAAAGCCAGTGTAAAAGAACTGAAATGTGTGTTGCTCTTTAAAGCCTATGTAACATATCTGAAATGTGTGTTGTGCTCTAAAGTCAGTGTAATAGATCTAAAATGTGTGTTGCTTTCTAAAACCAGTGTAACAGATCTGAAATGCGTGTTGCTCACTTAAACCAGTGTAACAGATCTGAAATGTGTGTTGCTCTCTAAAACCAGTGTAACAGATCTGAAATATGTGTTGTTCTCTAAAGCCAGTGTAACAGATCTGAAATGTGTGTTGCTCTCTAAAACCAGTGTAACAGATCTCAAATGTATGTTGTTCTCTTAAGCCAGTGTAACAGCTGTGAAATGTGCACTGCTCTCTCAAACCAGTGTAACAGATCTGAAATGTGTATTGCTCTCTAAAGCCAGTGTAAGAGATCTGAAATGCATGTCGTTCTCTAAAGTCAGTGTAACAGATCTGAAATGTGTGTTTCTCTCTAAGGCCAGTGTAACAAATCTAAAATGTGTGTTGCTTTCTAAAACCAGTGTAACAGATTTGAAATGTGTATTGCTTTCTAAAGCCAGTGTAAGAGATCTGAAATGTGTGTTGCTCACTAAAGCAAGTGTACCAGTTCTGAAATGTCCATTCCTCTCTTAAGCCAGTGTAACAGATCTGAAATGTGTGTTGCTCTCTAAAACCAGTGTAACAGATCTCAAATGTTTGTTGACATCAGTGTAACAGATGTGAAATGTGCATTGCTCCCTCAAACCAGTGAAACAGGTTTAAAATGTGTATTGCTCTGTAAAGCCAGTGTAACAGATCTGAAATGCATGTCATTCTCTAAAGCCAGTGCAACAGATCTGAAATGCATGTCGTTCTCTAAAGCCAGTGTAACAGATCTGAAATGCGTGTTACTCTCTATAGCCAATGTAAAAGATCTGAAATGCGTGTTGTTCTCTAAAGCCAGTGTAACAGATCTAAAATGCATGTCGTTCTCTAAAGCCAGTGTAACAGATCTGAAATGTGTGTTGCTCCTTAAAGCCAGTGTAACAGATCTGAAATGTGTGTTGCTCTCTAAAGCCAGTGTAACAGATCTGAAATGCATGTCATTCTCTAAAGCAAGTGTAACAGATCTAAAATGTGTGTTGCTCTCTAAAGCCAGTGTAACAGATCTGAAATGTGTGTTGCTTTCTAAAACCAGTGTACCAAATATGAAATGTGTGTTAATCTTTAAAGCCAGTGTAACAGATCTGAAATGTGTGTTGCTCTCTAAGCCAGTGTAACAAATATGATATGTGTGTTGCATTCTAAAACCAGTGTAACAGATTTGAAATGTGTATTGCTTTCTAAAGCCAATGTAACAGATCTGAAATGTGTGTTGCTCACTAAAGCCCGTGTAACAGATCTGAAATATGCGTTGCTCTCTTAAACCAGTGTAACAGATCTGAAATATGTGTTGTTCTGTAAAGCTAGTGTAACAGATCTGAAATGCGTGTTGCTCTCTAAAACCAATGTAACAGATCTCAAATGTATGTTGATCTCTTAAGCCAGTGTAACAGATGTGAAATGTGCATTGCTTCCTCAAACCAGTGTAACAGATCTGAAATGTGTATTGCTCTGTAAAGCCATTGTAACAGATCTGAAATGCATGTCGTTTTCTAAAGCCAGTGTAACAGATCAGAAATGTGTGTTGCTTTCTAAAGCAAGTGTAACAGATCTGAAATGTGCATTGTTGTCTAAAGCCAGTGTAACCAATGTGCAATCTGCATTGCTCCTTCAAACCAGTGTAACAGATCTAAAATGTGCATTGTTGTCTAAAGCCAGTGTAACCAATGTGCAATCTGCATTGCTCCTTCAAACCAGTGTAAAAGATTTGAAATGTGCATTGCTCCCTCAAACCAGTGTAACAGATCTGAAATGCATGTCGTTCTCTCTAAACCAGTGTAACAGATCTGAAATGTGTGTTGCTCTCTAACGCCAGTATAACAGATCTGAAATGTGTGTCGCTTTCTAAAACTAGTGTAACAGATCTGAAATGTGTGTTACTCTCTAAAGCCAATGTAAAGGATCTGAAATGTGTGTTGTTCTATAAAGCCAGTGTAACAGATCTGAAATGCATGCTGTTCTCTAAAGCCAGTGTAACAGATCTGAAATGTGTGTTGCTTTCTAAAGCCAGTGTAACAGATCTGAAATGTGTGTTACTCTTTAAATCCAATGTAAAGGATCTGAAATGTGTGTTGTTCTCTAAAGCTTGTGTAACAAAACTGAAATGCACATTGATTTCTAAAGCCAGTGTAACAGATCTGAAATGCACGTTGCTTTCTAAAGCCCATGTAACAAATCTGAAATGTGTGTTGCTCTCTAAAGCCAGTGTAACAGATCTGAAATGTGCATTGTTCTCTAAAGCAAGTGTAACAGATCTGAAATGTGTGTTGCTCTCTAAAGCAAGTGTAACAGATCTCAAATGCACATTTGCTTTGTCTGTTGTGAAAAGCAGCTTGAGCAGTAAGTACAGTGACACCAGAACAACCAAGTAATCAAATATAGTTTTATAATATAATATGTATGTGAGATGGTATGAACAATAAAAAAAACAACATAATATGCATGGTCCATGCCTATCTGCAAACCTACAAGATGCAGTTTCTGGTCTTAAACTATATTTGAAAAAGGTCAATACTACAAAAAAACAAAAACAAAAAAACAGATATGCATGTATGCCTCATCTGGAAAGGTCAGCTGAGATATATGAAATACTGTATAATTTAATTCTACAAAGAACAAACTGAATTACTGATCATATGTTAGATATTATGCTCTAT
>JAOUQZ010000047.1:21087344-21100765 GCA_028564935.1 Neosilurus hyrtlii | reverse complement strand
TGTGTGCGAGCATGTGTGTGAGTATGTATGTATGTGTGTGTGAGAGAGAGAGAGAGAGAGAGAGAGAGAGAGAGAGAGACTTGATTTTGTGAAATGAGTGAACCCCGACTGACATTTAGTCATTAGGTTAGTGCAAAATAAATTATTTAAGCTGTAGACATGATATAAAATAATTATGCGCTATTATTACTTTATATATTATGCTGTCTGTGTGTATATATAACTTGAAGAAATTTTGGTGGATGGAAAATTTTAGACATTCTGTTACATAATTAAATGATTAGGTTCACTGACAAGCTGAAAAAGTGTATAGTAGGGAAAGGATTAAGCATTTGTGAATTCCTGCATTCCATACAAGATTTAAGCACAAAGCATTTCTGTTTTGTTGTTGTTTGTATTTGCGAGGTTGGTAACAGCTCTATCTTTATGAAGCCTTTTACACTTTGAAACAAATGAATTAAAGGTGCTTTATTGCATGTCATCCAAAACTACATCAATGGCAGATAACAAGATAGCACAGTAATCAACATATAATATTTAGCCCGCCCTGCGATAGCCTGGCTAGGGTGTACACTGTCCTCGCCCAGAGTCGACTGAGATAGGCACCAGCCTCCCCCACAACCCTAATTAGGATTAAGCGGTTCAGAAAATGAATGAATGAATGAAAATTATTTAGTCCTTTATTAACATCAAATCATGGGTCTGAACAAAAATGTATCCAATTTTTTTTTTTTAATTGCAGCTATGAGGCTCCTAGCTAAGATCTGTCAATAAATAAACACACTCACATGTGCACACACACACCTGTATGCAGATCCCATACACTCACCATAAAAGGCAAGCATCACCCTGAGTGGTTGAAAAAAGACAGCCAGGACGAGAGGCAAAGTGCAGGGGTTGTAAAGTAGGGAGCGGGTATTACGGTCAGTCTGACGCCATCTGTTCAGTCCTGTCGCACTTCTCTGCTGTCTCTCTTTTTCTAGGTAAGTGTCTCTTTGCAGGTGTGTCCACTTCTGTGGTACTCTCCAAATTTATGTAAACTTTATAATAGTTTTTAGTTAGCTTAATGATCACATAAATCAGCTATAAATGCACACATATTTACAAGATTATCTAATATAAATGCATTCTAAATTACTGAATGGTATTTGGGGGGGTGAAGTAGATTTTAGATGTTATTTCCATTTTGTTTGGGGTAACAAAAGGTCATGTCAGTGCTAATTCAATACTACATAATAAAATAACAAGCACCATCTTGACAAGGAATCTCCATTTTGACATGGTGTTGAATAAGACACTACTGTCGTCAGCACCAACAGCCTGTGAGCGCCATTTTAAGGGTGTGGCTAGGCTGTAGCTGCTACAAAATCGACAGTCAATTATTAGTGAAGATTTAATATCTAGTGGTAAGTATGAAGACCTAATATTTAACTCTTGAACATATGGGATTGGACCTCAGTATTAACAAGTAATGTGTATTGAACAAGAACCTAACTTTCAAGCCTATTTAGAGCCCAGGTGAGAAAGATTTCACTAAAGACAGAGACAGCGACCTCAGCTCTAGTACATATGGGCTTGGACATCAACATAAACTATTGATGTGTATGGAAGAAGAATTGAGTATAAACTATCATTGCAAAGTCAACATTTATCTGCTTGATTTTTTATTTCGATATAATGTATTAATCCCGCAAGGGAAATTATTGCCTCTCTTATCCAAAGTGAGGACACACACACACGTAAACAGTGAGAACACACACTTAGAGCAGACGGTTGCCAAATGCATTGAGGGCGCCCAGAGATCAGTTGGGGGTTAGGTGCCTTGCTCAAGGGCACTTCAGCCATGAATGGGAGGAAGCTCACCCCCCCCACCAACACACATTTTTCCTGCTGGTTCAGGAATCGAACCAGTAACCGTTCAGTCCCAAAGCCACTTCTCTAACCATTAGGCTATATTATTATATCAGCAGTCCTTCCTCTTACAAGAGAGGCTTTCTAAGCAACCTTAAGGTCAGCCCACCAATGAGTCACTTCATCCAGGGTAGGATATACGCAAATGGTGTGTAATTAAACCATAAACATTATCCTAATCCTAAGACTGAACATGATGTCTTTGTGCTTGTGTTATGCAAGAAGAGTAAATAA
The DNA here is from genome assembly GCA_028564935.1 of Neosilurus hyrtlii. Taxonomy (NCBI): domain Eukaryota; kingdom Metazoa; phylum Chordata; class Actinopteri; order Siluriformes; family Plotosidae; genus Neosilurus; species Neosilurus hyrtlii. The sequence goes on along the minus strand of JAOUQZ010000047.1, from coordinate 21,098,620 downwards.
TTTTACGTTTTAACAGTACTGTGAGAGTTGCAATGTAATGTATGCTACCCAATTATCCATTCTCTAAAACATGGAAGTTGTCACTAATGGGTTAATTTAGTTTAACTGAAAGGCTGTAAAATGTTTTTAGTAAGTAAGCACTTAACAGGTCTAAAGTAGCAACAATCCTATGCTTTATAACATTATTCCAGATCAGATTTTGTCTTTTGGATTATATAGTATCATCAAATAGAAAATAATTTAGTGTGACCTTATTACATGAAGCCATCCTTGAATTTGAGGTTAGACATGTCCAAGACAGCACTGGACAGCTCTCTTTTGTGAGCTTTTGACTAACACTGCGACAAAAGGAACAGTTCAGTCAATTATGCAGTTATAAAAGTACAGACTTTGTTCATCCTTTAACATTACTAGTTTAGTTGCCTCAGTCATTACATCAACAATACACAGGACATTAGAGAACAGATTGGGTGCTGCTTGTGGTTTTGAGGTCTATGGGTGGATGAGACTGAACAAGAGTAGGCTTGATTAAATTATCTATTACTCAGTGTATAAGCCACAGCATATTGGAACAGCTGGGTAGTGTGTACACAACAAATACTGTGGCAACACTTTACAGCTTTCAGTTTACCATCAACTTTACTTCCTGTGAAAGAGGTTCACAAGCTGCAGCTTCCTCCCTGGGATGTTTTTTTAAAGAGCACTGCATTTCAAAACACTAATTACAGATCGGTATAATTTTTATATTTAGCATTATAGAATTATCATTTTGAACACTCATTTGACCATCACTTATTATTTACCCCACCCAAAATACCAGTAAAACAGCTGGAGAAAAGCTATGGCTGAGTTTCAAGGGTATTTCCACTGTCAACTCAGTAGCACATCTTATTTTTGAGCCCATGACTCACAAAACACTAGCTGTGCTGTAATTTGGGAGTAACTTTTTTAAGATTACACATCTGAAATGAATTTCAAAAATAAACTTATAAAATGAATACTAAAGATTACAGTCATTTCTTTACTTCTGCTTTGAGTCGCTGCACTTGTGTCTGTCATCTGATGTTGATCCTGTCACATTAAGACCATAAATATCAGAACTTCCCAGAAACTGAGGGAATTAAAGTGTCTTAATCAATGTTACCCTCATGAGCACACACGATACAAACAGTTGTAGGGGAGATATTATTATTTTCCCACTTTTTTGAGCCAAAACAGTGTTGAATAGCCATGTTAGACAGCCTAGAGTGTCAAATAACAAGGTTATTGCATGTTTACATTTTTCTTCTGGGATGTTTGAGCTGAACGTAAGCACAAGGTTTTGATGTTTTTTTTGGGGGGGACACGAGTGTGTCCTGGTTGCTGGGCCTTCTGATTAATTACCTTCTGTTAAGCTGATCACTGAGGAAATGCACCCTGTGCACACACTTTCTCTCTCTCTTTCTCTCTGTTTCTCTGATTTCACAACTGGGGTAATTTCTCTTAGCCTGTCTTCCTATTGTCATGTTTTTGTAATGTGGGAGGAAGCCATGGAGCCCAGCAGAAACCCACAATGACTGGCACAGGGAACATGCACACTTCTACACGAGTAGCAGTTATTTTAGTTTTTACATTCAGTGGAATCAGGATTGTCATTGTGAGCATTGAGAAAGGCCTCATATACAAAGAAGTGAAAACTGCTGGAGTAGAATGTCAGCCACGTACGGTAGGTTGAGTATTTATTTTTTCCTATCAGTGTAATGATTTTTGTCATTTTCTATCTCAGGTCCCTGATTCTGCAGCTGGCATCATGCCAAAAGTTGAAGCAAAAACCGAAGTTAAAAAAGTCCTCAATAAAACCACACCAGGACTGCAGATATGGAGAGTAGAGGTGAGGCTTGGCATCAAGTCCATTTAGTCATTTAAGTTAAACTAAAGAAATGTACATGTCCAATTTTTTTGTTTGTTTGTTTTGCCAATTTTACCACTAATCAGATCTCTGTTTTATTTATGGACAGAAAATGGAACTGGTGCCTTGCCCACCTAAAACATATGGCCATTTTTATGAGGGAGACAGCTATGTAATACTCCATGTATGTATTTAAGCCCAGATATCAGTCAAGTAATGATTTAACATTACACAAAACCTTTAAAAACCCACCTTGTACAGAATGTAAAACAGAGGGCTGACTGTGATATGTCTTCACTCAGACACAAAAGACCAGCAGCACCTTCACCTATGATATTCACTTCTGGCTGGGTAAAGCGACCTCTGTGGATGAGCAAGGGGCCGCAGCCCTTTATGCTACTATGATGGATGAGCACCTTGGGGGTATTGCAGTGCAACATCGGGAGACCCAGGGCTGTGAGAGTCCTACTTTTCAAGGCTATTTCAAGCAGGGAATCATGTAAGCCCTTTCACAGATTTGGCTGATTCATGAAATTGTGTTTTAAATTTAGCCACTGGATTCGTGCTCTTGTACAGAACATGACCAAGCAGCAAGCAATGATATAAAGGATCTTTAGGGATTCATAACCACAAGACTAGGGTATAATGCAGGTCTTTACAAGAGCTAGAGTGATCTGGTTACACTGTCAGCATCCTTAAAGTTCAGGAAATGATGACTCTAATGATACCAAAATATCATATAGTGTGTGGGTGTGTAGTTCTCAGTCTATCTATTTCGATAATGCAGTGAAAAGACCTTAGATGGCCAGAATGCAAGGACAATTTTGAATTTGACAAAATATACTATTTTTTAATATATATTGATAATATATTGATAAAGATCTGGAGTAATCTGTTTGGAAATTATTAGATGGTGTGTTAGAATTTGAACAATTTCCACAGCCCAGAAAGTAATATTCTCCCAATAGGCCATAGCCAGAAGTCTGGAAAATAATGAATTGTGATTGGAGGAATTGGGTTCACTGTTGCTGGTGACTAAGTGGTTCAGCAGTACTTCAGTTGTATTCTGTCACTCAAGTTTCAGTTTGTCAATCTGATATGCATTGTGAAACCTGCATTATGAAAGTGTAATGAGAACAAAAACAAGTTGTAAATTGTCTAACTTGTACTATAAGCAGTCAGAGACAAGATCCAGAAGTTTGAGCACTACTGTTCAAGAAGCACTCGTAATGAACTTAATAACTAACAGTCGATTGCATTAGATATTTTAGTAGGGTGTTCTCAGACCCCCATTTAGATCACTGTAAGAGAAAATATTTTGCATAAAGGTTAGATAAAATAACCCCACTGTGACACACTGCATTGTCTTTCCACCAGTTATAAAAAGGGTGGAGTAGCTTCAGGGATGAAGCAAGTAGAAACCAACACGTATAATGTCCGAAGACTGCTGCATGTCAAAGGCAAAAAGAATGTGGCAGCAGGGGAGGTGAGTAGCTAAGTTTCAGTCACTATATTAACACAGGAAGTCAAAAGTTCATGAGGTACTTCACCACAAGAGCGATCGTTTCGAAGGTAGTAAGCATCAGAAGAGGTGTTTTATGTATGAAAACTTCTAAAGTTTTTGTCTATCTATAAAGATACATGGGCTGCTACAATTACCATCGATGAGCTTATGATCATATACTCTCATATATTTTTAAAGGAATTATCATGATATTGTCAAAGATGCACTTCATACTACCAATGAAATCTTCTGGTAAATTTTTTTGATTGAACGAATAATCAGAATGTCTTGAGGATGCACCATGCCTTTTTTACTTATTTCCATAGATAAAGAAGGACAAACCACAAAGAAGAGTCATTTTTAAAATAAGGGAGACAGTGTGGAAAAGAATAAATGCTAAAGATATACATACAACCATATTCATCCCTTCATTTTATCCAGTAGTCATCGAGCAGAATTTTAAAGCTAGAATAATATGGTGGATATTCTGTGTGATGCTGTTTTTGCACTGTGCTCAGGTGGATATGAGCTGGAACAGCTTTAATAAAGGTGATGTGTTCCTTTTGGACCTTGGGAACCTTATTATCCAATGGAATGGCCCACAAAGCAATCGCATGGAGAGGCTTAAGGTAAACAATTACTCTTAATGCAGCAAGCAATCAGTGTATTAGATAAACACGGTAGATTTAAACAGTATAAATAAAAAAAAGAAATACAAGGAGTTCATGTCAAGTAAAGTCTTATGAATTTCTGGTGTGATAAAGATGGTGAATTTAAGTGTCAATGTCCATGTAGGGAATGAATTTGGCAAAAGATATCCGTGACCGTGAAAGAGGGGGCCGAGCACAGGTAACAGTAGTGGAAGGAGATGATGAGAACTCTTCTGCAGATGCCATGAAACTGATGAAAGAGGTTTTGGGTGAAAAAAGGAATATTAAAGAAGCCATTACAGATGAGGTAGTGGAGGAAAAGATGAAGTCCAGCATTAAACTATTTCAGTAAGATCAGTGAAACAGAACTTCAACACACACACACACACACACACACACACACACACACAGATATATATATATATATATATATATATATATATATATATATATATATATATATATATATTCTGATTCAGTAGAAACTACTTGGTAATGCCTGTACTACATGATCACTGAAGTGCTCATTTGTGCTGGACAGCATTTCGGATGCTGAAGGCAATCTGGTGGTACAGGAAGTAGCTGTGAAGCCACTAACACAAGATCTGCTAAATCAGGAGGTAAGTAAAAAAACTTTCCAACAAACCAAAGAACATTTTTAAAAGAGTGTTAAACTGGTAAACAATTTTTTAAGGTGCTATATTAACTATATTAACTGTCAAAAATCTAAATTTATTTATGTGCATTAATACGCGTAAATTGCTAATATGTTGCACATCTAAAAACACACACAAACACACACAATGTGACCAAATTAGCAGGCAAAAAAAAAAGCCTCAAGGTCATTCAAGGTCAAAAGCAGTTCATTTGGTATTAGTGTTCCATAATAATGGCATGTCTATCAGCACTTATCTATTTATCCTAATCTTTGTGACCTTTATCTGACCTTCACATTTGACTTTGACATTCCAAAGTCAAATCATCTCTGGTACTAATTAGGGTAGTGTCCCCACCAAGTTAGTTGAAATTCAGTGCACAGATGGAGTCACAATTTTTTTTTTTTTACAGACAAAGTAACAAACAAACACTAATGATTAAAATACATCTGGCAAAATTCAATTTTATATGTGATATATGTAAAGGTGTCTTCACTCAATATATTTGGACTTGATGATAATACTGTCTTTTTGGATATACTGTATACAGTATCATTTAATATTCTGCAGGACGTTACTCCATGTCCTATGTCATGAATATTGTTTATTCCCTATTTTTGTGAAGGTACAAGAAAACTTTAATGGTATGTGACAATGCCATATTGCTAATTTTCTGTGGGTCTGCCGTCTTCCATTCTTGTAGTTGAAAATTAAGTTGCACTGACATAAGTGGAGCAAAACTACAAAATGAATAACATACACACTGAGCTAAATCAGAATTTTCAAACTGGCTCTGGTCCCTCTTACCAGAGATACAAGGGTGCAAAATGATAGTTTAATCATTTTAGAGTGTGAAAGTACTGTGTCTTTTCTTACAGTCTGATTGTATTGATATAGATATATTGAATTATAGTATTGAATATAGATTATATAATACAATTAAAATAGGTTCCTAGAACCTTTCTTAGAACGTTCTTAGAACAACTTATACTTAAACATAAATCAATGACTTGGAAAAAAATATTTCCTGAGTATTATATTATACATGTTCCATACTGATGCTAGAATGTCCAGCATTCATTAAGTAGCTAGTTACACAGTCATTTCTACAACTAAAAGCTCGTAAAATTGATTGGCAATCAGTGTAATAAACTTAACAACACCTCTTTATGTTTCTTTGTAATTCTTTGTATATCTTATTTATTTATCGTGGCTTCACCCTATGTTTTACTATTGCTGCCACAGTATAACCTGGAATGAGGATCATAAAAATATCAGATTGCACTACAGGTTATTGATATTGTAGTATTTCTATTGGCTAAATCATGAAAAAAATTAAGAAGAAATGTTCATCAAAAAATAAAAATTTCCTTGTGCTGTCTCATATACTGAGACAGTATTTCTTTGTGCCAACCCTCCCCGTCTTTTTTTTTTTGTGGTAGTTTTAAGGATATTATTATGAATTGCAATAGCATACTTTGCCAATAGTATAATGTGGTGTGCTTTAGAAGCTTTGTGACAGGGACCAACCCTGTGCAAAGGCCACACTGATATAAATGGCTCTAAAACTGCATAAAAGTCAAACCCTGTGAAGATGGCACATGTATTTTCTAAGGATTGAAGGGTCATAAACTAATGAGCAGAAAGATAAGGGACATAATCAATGTAAAGTCCTCTTTGAAATTGTAAAAGATAGATGTCTCCCGAGATACAGGACTGTGCAAAAGTCTTAGGCACCCTAATCTTTTACTATCTTTTAACTTTGGTATAGATTTTATTTTTATGGTGTACAGTAGTGAGTCAGTATAAAAACATTTTAGAATTCCAAGAGTTAAAATTAAATTTGACCGTCATCACACCAACTATTGACTTTTTATTTTTTATTTTATATTTTATTTATTTATTTTGCTTTATATGTTTTTTTTTATCTAGCAATCCGTTCATTTATTAATTTTCTGAAGCGCTTAATCCTTATTAGGGTCACAGGCAGGCTGGCGACCATCCCAGCCGACTCTTGTCGAGGGCAAAGTACACCCTGGACAGCTCACCAGGCCATTGAAGTTATCTAGAAATATTTAATATAATTATTTATATGTAAATATAAATCTTTTCTCTAATTATTTCTTGGCATGAGTGTATGCCTTTTGCACATTACTGCATATCTCAACAGTTAGGAATTGAAACAAACATACTTCTCCTTTAAGTCACTGCTATGGTATTTATTGTCAAAGTTGAACACTTTGGTCTTCAGCGAAACAGAGTGGCAATTTAAGAAACGAGACAGGGAAGCAAAACTACATACAGGAAAAAACATGTTCACATTAAATACTTAGTGAGTAAATACTTGCATCACCAAGTTTTAGCTCTATAATGCTGTAAAATCTTTAAAGAGATCCATAATAATAGACAAGCATGTGTCACTCATGATAATACTGATAAAGTATAAAGAAGATCCTTCCATATATCCATCCATAATACATAATATATTAAACCATATCTAATCTCTTTGACAGGACTGTTTTTTGCTGGATCAGGGTGGAATACGTATCTTTATCTGGAAGGGCCGGAAGTCATCCAAAAGGGAGAGGGCAGAATCACTCCAGAAAGCTGAGGTGATAGACACATCTTAGTATCATGTCCTTAAAAGGGATTGAACTTTCAGTACCGCATGCAAACTGACTCACATAGTGAGTTTGCTAGTTCTGCAAATTCTAATTTATTTTTGAGAAGATTTTCCACAGACCATAAAAACACAATTCCATAATATGCAAACATTTATATTTTTTCTTACATCCTTATACATTTAGGCATACAAAAAGGCCAAAGGCTATCCTCTATCCACCTATGTGGAGACAGTAAATGATGGCTCGGAGTCCGCCGTATTCAAGCAGCTCTTCCAGAAATGGACAGTGAAGGGTCAGACTACTGGACTGGGCACAACACATACTGTAGGCAAAATAGGTAATTAAAACACAATATTAAACAGAAATTAAACCTAGTGTACAAATATAACCAAAACATACTACATGCTTTCTAATTTTTTCCTCTGTAGCCAAGGTTGATCAGGTGAAATTTGATGCCACATCAATGCATGCCAGGCCTGATATAGCAGCTCAACAGAAAATGGTGGATGATGGGACTGGTGAAGCTGAGGTTAGTAACCAATGAAAGATACAACTAGATGGATCTTTACAAAGATTAGTTATAAGTGTTCTTAGCAAACAGGTTTTGGGTTCAAGCTTACCAGCTGAGTGGTAAGTGGTACCTTCCTGTGGAATCATCTGGGTGCTATGGTTTTTCATGTCCAAAGACATGCAGACTGGGTTTCTTAGTAACGTTACCTTACCCATAAGTGTTGTCTCTAAGTTAACTCTCCAACAGATTGAAGGTGTACCTCTCTTTTCACCCAAAAGTGTGGTGAAATGGGTGGATATTATTTAGATTTTCCAACCCATTCTAGTCCACCTTGATACAAATGCAAGAGCAACATGATATTTTATTATCTTAAAAGTGCAAAAGTCCTGTATCTTTTCTTACATTATGGTGGACTACTTTTATGGACTATTTATGTTTCCACAATTCAATGTAATTTTTTTTTTCAAAAAACACAACGATAAAATATTAAACATTTAGAAATATAAATTAAAAAAAATTATATGTAGCCACTAATTATAAATCCAGTACCTGACATATAAGTGTTTCCAGAGTATGATATGTTATATTTGACAGAAAGTAATAGAGTGAGCTGGTAGTCTATAACATATCTAGTAAACAATAAAGTGCTAAAAACAATGGATCCAAATAACTGCATTTCCATTTAAGCTGTTGTTTGGGGAAGTGAGATGGTGAACTTTGTTATCTTTTTGGAACAAAAGTCAAAATCAGTGATGATAAGGTTTTGGGCTTTCATAGGATTCCTGTCAGGTAAGTGAGAAGTGTTGTAAACTTGAAACAGTGAGCTTGATTAGACCTGGTTTTGAAAAGACAGCTGATAAAAAAGCTGTTTGTCTGATCAAATATGTACCAAGGACCTTGATGTTTAATCAACAAGGGTCACTATGAATAGAATAACATGGTATAAGCTTTACAATATTAATGACTTTTTACACAGGAAATCTTGAATACTGATTAATTATTCAAGTTAAAAGGTCCACTTTACTGTCATTCCTTCTTATCAAAAACATGCTGAGCGAGAATGGAAATGTAATTACTTTGGAACACTTATTATATTTAACAGGAAACTGCAGCAGACCTTAGTGCAAACAGTCAGACAATAGACTGTACAAAACACTATACAATATATCATTAAGCACAGGCTTGGATCAACATTTCATATGAATACAAGGTGGCTTTGGATTAAAAGGGCTGATCCGTGGATTTCTCCTGGTATGCAAGTCGGGGCCTGATCACCCCCGGCTGCGTCGCCTGGGCGAGGGTGTATGATGTTGAAAGACCCGAAACACCCAATGATTCCCGGAAAACATCACTGATGATGCGTACCAGTTGCATCCAAGAGATGTGTCATAAAGAGGAAATGAGGTGAAGTAATCATGAATCCAGACCAGGAGAACACAATAGTAACAATCACAACTCATAGAGTGCAAGGTATTTCGGCCACACAGCATGGATAATGTAGCAAATAGGCCCTATGTATGTACTTGTTTTATTTAAATCTTCTGTTTTTTTATCATATGTAGACATTACATACAAATTACATAACATATATATATATATATATATATATATATATATATATATATATATATATATATATATATATATATATGTTATGTTATTTAAACGTACTATATAAAATGAGAAGATTTAATTAAAACCAGTACATACATAGGATATATATATATATATTAAAGAAGATATATATCTTTTTTAAAGAATGGGTGTGGTTTGACCTTTGAAGATCACTTAAGGTCAAAGGCGAATGTCTAATTTAAAAGTCCGGTCATGGTTCCCTATTAGTGTTCCATAGTGACGGTATGTTTACTGGCACTCATTTTGAAGTTGTGACCTTTCTCTGACCTTTACCTTTGACTTTGACATTCCAAAACTATATCATCTCTAGGACCATGGTAGTGTAGTGTCCCCACCACATTTAATGGATTTCCTTGCATGAGTGTGGTCAGGATTTTCTTCACAGCCAAACTGACAAACAGACAAATGGACTCAACTCCAGTGGCTACAATACTTCCAACCACTACTTACATTTTGAGTACTTAACAAATGTTTCCATCCATTACACTCCTTCCAAAAGAGAAAAAAAGAAAAAATAATCCAGGGTCTAAGAATCATCATCATTTGCTGAACCGCTTAATCCTACTACCAGGTTCGCAGGGAGGCTGAGCTTATCTCAGCCAACATTGGGCAAAAGCTGGGAACACCCTGAACAGCTCGTCAGACCATCACAGGGCAACACACACACACACAACCAATCACACTCACATCCACACCTAGGGGCTATTTGGAACAGCCATTCAGCCAAATGTGCATGTCTTTGGACTGTGGGAAGAAACCGGAGTACCTAGAGAAAACCCACACAAGTACAGGGAGAACCAACTCCACACAGAAGCACCTAAGCCTGGGAATTGAACTCAGGACCTTTTTGCTATGAGGCGGACGTGCTAACCACTATGCCACCGTGCCTCCCCTTCCAAGAATCCAATTAAACTAAACTCCAGTTATAAGTTAATGAAGGTAAGAAACACAATATCTTATGAACACACACAACATATGGGACAAACCAACGTTTTACCTTAGATTTTGTGGGTTGTGTTGATATTCATATTCAGACTTGAATTAGCTGTGCATTCATAACCTATAACTAATGTGAATGTGTCATGTGCCTTTAACAGAAGTGGATGTGGGTGTTTGTTGAGCACTGTTATGAAATCAGCCCAGATGCAGTTTCATTAAGTTGATATCTTTACTTCTTCCAGGTATGGAGAATACAGGACAATGAACTAGTTCCTGTGGAGAGAAAGTGGCTGGGGCACTTTTATGGTGGTGACTGCTACCTCGTCCTCTACAAATATGAAGTCAACAGCAAAGTGCACTACGTTCTTTACATTTGGCAAGTATGTACACAAGTTATTCTATACTTGTGTTAGTTAGCTGTTTATTATATATTTTTTCACAATCAGTGGTCAGTCATACCTGTATTTGTGTAAGCTATTTACATACAATACCTTTTATGTATTGTATCAGGGTCGTCATTCAAGCACTGCAGAACTAACAGCATCTGCATATCAAGCAGTCATCCTGGACCAAAAGTATAATGGAGAACCCGTGCAAGTGCGAGTGCCAATGGGGAAGGAACCCATGCACCTTATGGCCATTTTCAAGGGCAGGATGGTGATTTATGAGGTGAATATATAGGTTATTTTTCATGAGCTAGAAGTAAATTCCTCACACATATTAAAATTGATTACTTACAGATGGTTAAATGCTTGTTGAGTTTTTATGTTTTTATTAGATTAAAAAGAACATATATATATATATATAAAATCCCTTAATATATCGGCCCACGACCCTAATTAGGTTTAAGCGGTTCATAAAATGAATGA
>JAOUQZ010000047.1:21070683-21087244 GCA_028564935.1 Neosilurus hyrtlii | reverse complement strand
TATATGTATGTAGTGAGCAGCACCTTTCCTTACTCCAAATTCATGGCTAGTGGCCTAACCATATTAGTTATTCAACACAGCAGCAACACTACTTCCTCTGTATTTGCACTTTAACATATGATTAAATTCACTCATTACATTTAAGCAATATCACATGAGCATGAGTGCTGTTGTACTCTGTATCCTAACTGCTGTGATTCATTTGTAGACATGATGCTGCATTCCAAGTGATACTGAGTTCAGTTTTAGCTGTTGTATAGTTAACAATTCTGCATCAAAGGTGACGGGGAAATGTAGCTAAAAGCTTTGTTTTGGTAACATCGTCTGTTTGTAAAAAAAAAAAAAAAGTAAAGCAATGAATTGAATGGAAATGAAATCAATAGAAACTGCATTTCTTAAAGGTTTTTAAATACTACCGAAAACACAAGAAAACAAACAAAAACCAGTTGGCAGGCTAATTAGCAAGGTGCTTTCAACACCGCCTGCTCTGTTTAACCTCATCCTTTAGAAACAAACGGAAACAATGTTCCTAAAGGTGTTTTGTTAAATGATAAGGGAAACACAAGAAAAACCAACCAGACTTAGATTTTATGGTTTATTTTTCCATTTAAAAGTGTGATAATGATGATGCTCTTCTCTTGTGGCCATGACAAGGGTCTGTAATTTTGATTCATCTGTAATTTCAAGCAATATTCACTTGTAATAATGAGATACCAGACCAATCAGATAGTGCAATTACCCTGTAGCATACTAATCATCATTAACCAAATTGTTGCTAAAAATATGTACACTGGCAATGCACAAAAAAACATTTTTTAGCCTTTTCCAATCCAGTTTTTAGATATTTCATATATTTATATGAGTACTGTATATTTATTATATAGTTTACATATTTTCCTCTTTCTTTGGCTTATACCAGACTTTGTGTTAATACATTTTTTGTCTCAATTGCCTCCTGCTCTCTGTTGATTTATAGGAAGGCAGTGGTAGAGACGACTCTTCTTATGGTCCATCAAGACCGAGACTATTCCACGTTCATGGCTCAAATGAATTTAACACACGTGCAGTTGAGGTGTCTGCTCGTGCATCTTCACTCAACTCCAATGATGTGTTCGTTCTCAGTACCCCGAATTGTTGCTATCTGTGGTACGGAAAGGTGAGTGTCAGTGCCAGGTGTGTCTCAAATCAAACTTAGCATATCAGCTGTTTGAAATGATCTATAAAGAGATACACTTACATGTAGTAAGTGGTTTTGTGTGTGTGTAAGAGGTTTTGTGTAACCTCGACTTGAGTTTCTGTGTTGCATGATGAAGAATTTACATTTGGTGCCTGAAAACTGAAAATGGGTATGTGAGAGTACAGCGATTGCTATAAACTTTCATCCCCCCAGAGGATCTCCTGCCTTCCACCCTGAGTTCCTAGAATAGGCTCCTGATTAACCACGACTTAATAACAATTTTAAAGTGAAGCGACTGAATAGTGAACTCTAAGTGTAGTCACACAATGCTCTTTTCCACCAGGGCTGTAGTGGGGATGAAAGAGAAATGGGTAAATCTCTGGCTGATATCATCTCTAAGAGAGAGAAGCATGTCATAGCAGAGGGTCAGGAACCTACTGATTTCTGGTTGAACCTTGGTGGAAAGTCACAGTATGCCAGTGACAAGAGGTGAAATTGCATAAAATAGTCAAATATCAGCATTTCCAAAATGAAGTCATTTAATTGATTAAACTCTGATTTCTGTTCTCATGACTAGACTGCAGGATACAACCATTCAGATCACTCCCCGCCTCTTTGAGTGCTCCAATCAGACTGGTACATTCATTGCAACTGAGATTACAAACTTTGACCAGACTGATTTGGATGAGGATGATGTCATGCTGCTTGACATCTGGGACCAGGTAAGTGGTTTCACGAATTAAATAAACAAACAAACAAACAAGTAAATAAGTATAGTAATTATAATAATAATAATAATAAAAATAATAGTAACAATAAGGAGAGTCCAGAGTCGGTTGAAATGGGTGCCAGCCTCCCAGTGACCCTAATTAGGATTAAGTGGCTTAGGAGCTGAATGAATGGATGAATAAAATAATAATAAGAAGAAGAGTAGGCTGCATTGCTATTAGCGTGTTTCTGCCCTGATATGGCCTGGCGAGCTGTCCAGGTTGTACTCTACCCTTGCCCAGAGTCGGCTAAAATGGACGCCAGCCTTCCCGCGACCCTAATTAAGATTAAGCAGTTCAGAAAATGAATGAATGAAGGAACGAATAATAATAATAGTTCTGTTTGTAAATTGCAGTTTTTCACACAAAACTTATGGTTCAAAAGTTTTAACAGACTCAAAAATATCTGAAACTAGCTAACATCAACTATTTAGCACTATCAAAGAAGTGATGCTCATGAGTATGGGTATTTGTTCCATTACCTTTAAAACAGCTGAAAAAAAATGGAAAAAACTGATTGACTTTAGAAAAAGATTTTGCCATAGAAAGTTTGGTGTGCATATTTCTTTGGAATTTTAATGTACAGTATGAATTTTTAATTTATAACAAATCAACCATATATACTTAAAATATAAATGGGTTGTGATGAAATGTCATCCAGTTCTAACTGAAAGCACTTCTCTATTGATCAGATATTCTTGTGGATTGGTAAAGGAGCCAATGAGAAAGAGAAATCTGAGGCCGTCGTAACAGCTCAAGAATACCTGAAAACCCATCCAGCTGGACGTGACCAAGACACACCAATCCTTGTGGTCAAGCAGGGCTTTGAGCCACCTACTTTCACTGGCTGGTTCCATGCCTGGGATCCTCACATGTGGAGTGTATGCACAACTGAATAACACTCACTAAGATCATTATTTGTCAATATATTTACATTTACATTCATGGCATTTGGCATCCAACTTTCATTTATCATTTTTATACAACTGAGAAATTGTTCAAGTGCCCAACAGTGGTGGTACAGGGGTTTGAACCTCTGATCTTTGGATCAGCAACCCATCGCCTTCACCAGTGAACCACCACTGCACTCTATATAATATATGATGTGTGAGTTACAATCTGTCAGGAGAAATTATCTAAAAGGTTCTCTGCTTTCTCAGGGTGGAAAGTCCTATGAGGAACTAAAGTCTGAGCTTGGAGATGCAACAGATATCATTAAGATTACAGTGGTGAGTTATAATGTAGTTGTTTTTATTATATGATACGTCCATTCCAATTAAGTTTTTTGACTCGCAGATTGCTCTGCCACTCTAAACTATGTGTTGTGAATTTAGGACCTGACCAACTCTCACACCAACTCAACGAATTCAGGAATGCTCCCCCTGTCCTCTGCTACACTACCCAAATATTCAGCAGAAAAGCTGGTGAATTGTGCAGTAGAGGACCTGCCTCAAGGCGTTGACCCTTCAAGAAGAGAGGTATTTGCATAAAGTACCCATAATTGAAAAAAACCCTACTGCTTGTTTTCTTCATTGTCAGATTGGACATAAATTTTAAACACTTATTTCCCATTATGAATTACGTCATGGGACGGTCCAGGGGTCGAATGATTAGCCCTTGCACCTCATGACAATTACTCTGTGTTTAAACCTTGTGGTCAATTGGCGATTTTCCTTTGTATATTTTGTATGTTCTCCCCATGCTTAATTCCTCCATCAGTCAAACGATTATATATACATTTTATATATATATATATATATATATATATATATATATATATTAAACTGTCCCTCTAACAAGTGCAACACAGTGGCGTAGTGGTTAGCACGTCCACCTCAAAGCAAGGTCTTGGGTTTGAGTCCCTTGCTCGGCTAGGACTTTTCTGTGTGGAGTTTTCATGTTCTCCTTGTGCTTGTGTGGGTTTCCTCAGTGCTCTGGTTTGCCTCCACCAGTCCAAAGACATGTACATTAGCATAACTGGCTCTAAGTGGCCCTGCGGTGGACTGGCACAGGGTGCACCCCACCTTAACCCAGAATCAGCTCCAGCATCCCCTATTAGGATAAAGCGGTTCAGCAAATAAATGAATGAATATCCTTCTGACAGTGACATGATTTCCCACTTGTCTCTGTCCTCAGGAATATCTCTCAGATGAAGACTTTGCTTTAGTCTTGGGTGTTTCACGGATGGATTTCTACTCCATGCCCTTGTGGAAACAACAGAACACGAAGAAAGCACGAGGCCTGTTTTAAGAGAGGCAAAAAGAACACTTCATTAGCATAAATATCTAATTAGCAGGGCAATGGCATTACATGACAGTATAGATAACTGCCCCTAGTGTGAAATAATAAACTTGTTTGTTTACAAGCATTTTATTTGGAGTATCATAAAGAAAATGTAATAACCTTTACTGTTGCATTAAATTTTAATTTAATTGTGTAACAAGCACAATTACTCTTTACTGAAAATCTGAAACTAAAAAAAACTTTTAACTAGTGAGTAATTGCTAGTAATTGACTATTTAAAAAAAACTTTTGGTTGATAGGCAGCTTTTTCACAGTACTGTCTTTTTACATTAACAAATTTATGCTGAAATATAGAATTAATCTGCAGTTTCACTTTAGCTGGACATGGAACTACACCATACTGTAATGATTGTTATGCCAAATAAATGATTAATGTACACCAAAGGATATCATTATGGTCCTATACAACTGCCACTAAAATACTAATATTGCAAAAGTAACAATATTCGACAATCTTGTGTTAGACACAATACAATCTCTATAATTACTGTACTTAATTTTAGACACTATCTCACATTATGAAATGGCACATCCTGAGTTCTTTCCTTCCTTCCTTCCTTCCTTCATTCCTTAAATAGTTACACCCATTCATATGATGAAGGCATGTGCTGCATATCTCCAAAAGCGTGTACTTGGTCATAATGAAAACCACATACAGATCGTCTACATGCTTTAATCCTTTTAGAACAGTGTACCTAGATTTGTTATACAGTTAAATTAAATTACATGTGCAGACAAATGCAAAGCTTTTTGAAAATAAAATGACTTCCTAGCTAAAGTCATCCACATGAGCACCATGTCCTTGTTATAGTATGCAAAAGAAAAGCAAATATCAAGGCTTTGAAAGCCAATAAGAAAAATCTGCATAATTTCAACAGCATCTTCTGGTTTTATTATAAGGGCAGCCTGAAAGAACATAAGGGAAGAGTTGGTTTAAAATAAAGAAAACAACTCTATAAATGAGGCAATCGATAATAATAGTGCCATCATACTATGCTCTTGAGAATTTGCTTCCTTTAAAGCTCTTGACTATATTCACCAATAAATCACCAAACATTTCATGAGATTGTGTTAGAAAAGAGAACTTACTGAAAACACATTGCTCCAAGCCACAAAACCCAGTAATGGTCATGTTGCAACCAAAACTACACCCTTCTAGCAGTTCATTTAAGTAGTCTTCTGAAATAATAATGGAAAACCCCTCAACAGACTGCTTAAATTTTGCTTTATTAAGTTTTACCAGGACAAAATCTGCTAATATGCAGTACTTTTTAAATTCACATATATTATATGCTGTAGAGCCTATGAACTCGATTTAGTACAATTTCTCCAAAGTTTGAACTTACTAGGTTTCTGCATAACACTATAAGTATACACACATACACACACACACACGTGTGTGTGCGTGTGTGTATACACTAACACACACCCTCATGGTCTGTATTTAAATGTTAAACTTACAGGAGTATTGCTTTATTTGATTTCCCATTATAATGGCAGAGACCTTGTCTATTTTACGTTTTAACGAAAACGCTTGGGTGCTTTTAGGGTCTTGTACACTATAAACTTTGCTGTTAAGCAACTACTAACTTCACTTTCAGACAGCACTATCACGTGGTCATATGAAGTATTAGGGAACTGTACAATAGCGCCATCTGGTGAAAGAGGATAAATAATAAAACTTTCTTAACTGTCAGTTGATATGCTACTTCCTTTAGAAAGCTTTCTGTAGTTGGCAAAGTTTATATATTTATATATATATATATACATACATCTTTAAAAATAAACATAGCCAATAAACATTTCCATTTTAACTTTTGTTACACACTATTCAGTTAAATTTTATTTGTCTAGCACTTTACACAATAGACACTGTGACACAGCAGCATTACAGAGATATTTAAATTCAGCCTAAATATTTTAAACATTACAATTCATAAAAATATTTCAATAACTAAGTATAACAGTATAATCCTGCATCAACAAGTATTCCTCAGATTAGTACTGCTAATGAAACTGTAAGCTTTCATGGTTTAACATAAAAAAATAGCAGTACACCACCCATGTGTACAGTCGCTTTAATCACTTAATGAGAGTAGTGGTTAATGATTCTCTGTGCTTCTCTGACTCCTGACAGATAGGCCCCATGGGTGGTGGTGTAGAAATTCACATGAGTGGCTTCACCTGCAAACAGCAGCTGTAGAGGCTTTAAACACACACACACACAAAATTATGAAGCTATGGATGGTAAGTTTCACATCAGTACACCAATTTAAAAGGTCATGATGTGAGTGCCCCAATTAAAACACTGTGCACTGGATACACTATGGAATGAACTGAGATGTACCCATTTCTAACATGTCTGCATCAGTAAAATCATATATACATACAGTACTGTGCAAATGTCTTACGCATATGCTAATAAATGCTGTAGAGCAGAGATGCCTTATATACATACATACATACATATACATTTATATTTTTATACATATATCTATATATATATAAAAACATTAATTCATTCATTTTCTGAACCGCTTAATTCTAATTAGGGACACGGGGAGGCTGGCGCCCATCTCAGCCGACTCTGAGCGAGGGCAAAGTACACCCTGAACAGCACCAGGCCATTGCAGAGCAGAAACACGCTGACGGCTATGCAGCCTACTCCAGCCTTTCCTCCAGTGTGCACTAAATCATGTTTCTGTTTCTTTAAGTAGAAAGTTTCAATTTCATTGTTTTACAGTGAATGAAAGAGACACTACTGTGTATCTCACTGTCAAAGATTGCTACATACAAGTAAATTTAACACTGAAACACTGTACTAAACAAAAAAAATTAAAGATGTACCTTGCTGTCTGGGACTTGAATATAAGAAGGAAGAGGTGCTGACAGTGCCTCTTGCTCTTTCACCGCATTCACCAAGTGAGGAATGAATGTATAGGAACCTAATACATGTGGGTCATGACCCCACCTAGAGATCACAACTTGGGACACATCAGGAACAGACCAGCCAGTGAAGGACCTGAGCAATCTTTGAAAGGAAAAAGACAGAACAACTTTTCAGCAAAGTTTAGAACTATACTAGTAAAATTTCTAAAATAATTTCATACACTGTACCTCACACAGGTTTTTCCAATCTCACTGTCCTGCAGTGTCTCCATATAAAGAGCTTCTCTGCCTGTGATCCAGCCACAGAGCACTGTAGGGTGACGAGCCACAGTGTCGAAACCACAGATCTTTTTAAACCATGTCTCCTTCCAGGCTGCTTCATCTTGACTGCTATACACTTCCTTATCTTCAGGCCCCTTGTCCCACACAAGCTGGATTCCTGCACAGTCTTCGGGCCAAAACTGTAGATTGAAGCACAGGAAGATCTTGTCCACAGTACCAAAGCCAAGTCTCTCAATAGCATTTAGCTTTGATTTTGGTAAGGCAGGTTTAAACAAGGTTCTTGCTTGTTGTTTTAAAACCCCCAGAGATACAGTCACAATCACATGGTCAGCTTCAATGATCTGATCCTTTTCACAGATTATTCTTACAGGATGTTCTTCATCTTCGCCCTTGTTCCCATGGCAGTCCCACTCGATTCTTTCTACTTTTGTATTGGTCAAAATAGTGCCTGGAGGCAGGGCTTTCAGAAGAATGTCTAAAATTGCCTGATAACCTCCAGGACCCAGGGAGTTAAAAAAGCCTCCCTCAAGAGCAATGTAGTAACCCATCTGAGATGCCGACACTTCATACAGAGAGGAAGCAGCCTCATCTGTGCATTCACTTCTCTTGCACCATTCAAAAATGTTTGAGCCATCTTCTATGGTTGCTAAAGGTGATTTAGCAAAGGAAACATCAAGATATTCTCCCAAACTTAGCGTTCTTTGTTTGTCCTCCAGCTTTGACTCAAAGGCTTTCAAGGTGAGATTACTGAACAGGGAACACACCTGATCAGCAGTATCAGTTGAAATCTGTTTCCCACCTTCGATGAAAAAGTAATCACTTGGAGTAACAGAGTGGGGCAAGCACATGTTCTTGTTTCCTGTTATGCCCTCAACCAGCAAGTCTTGCTCTTTGGCTAACTGGTACAAGGGATTCCCATCCTGCCCATGTATCCAGTTAGCACCAAGTTCAATGATGTTTTCTGTAAATGGTTTCGTAGTGCAAACTCTTCCTCCTACCTTCTCTTTAGCCTCAAGGATCTTGACATGCTGAAATCCAGCCTGGACCAAAGAGGCTGCTGCAGCCAAACCTGCAAATCCGGCACCCACCACCACAATCTTGGCACCTCTGGATACAGTATTCGTACTCATGGCTACATTGAAACACTACAGTTGAACAATATTGTTTGTACTTCTCTAGCAAATGACCTTTGGAATTTACAGACTGGTCTGTGAGCTATAAATAATAAAGTTTATGTTTACGACACAGCTCGTTAGCTAATGATCTACTGGTGTTTCCTTTTCATCGGTTTTGATGTGGTTGCCACAGGAATCTATAATTATGCCAATATATTTTCAATCAAGAGCACAAACAATTCAGTCCAGTTTAGTTCTCTTTGTATACCAGTTTTATCAAATGAAGGGCTGAGAACCAGTGGTCTAACCATCAGAAAGCTGTTTGTGGGGGGAAAACCACACACATAAAAGTTTTTGCAACATTAAATAAATAAATAATCAAAGATAATGCTCACTGTATGATTTAAGGTCATAAGGAAGATGAAGGAACCAATCACACAAACCTTATCCCCAACTGTTAATGATATGACCTTATCTCAGTTAATCTCACTTTCCTCTTCTGGGTGACACCAGATAATGGGATTCTATATAATTTCTAACTTCACACTGTATAACAACAACAGAAAGTAATAAATGTCTTGAAAGGATGAAAATACTGACTTATGAACACATTTTGAATAAAAGCGCTTTCCCCAGGACGGTGTTGAGGAATACAGTTGTAACTGTTAGGTACAAGTCTACAGTGTCCAGGAGAGATAACCCATGGAAGCAAAGGTGAAATCTGTCCATGGTATCTATGTGAGAACATTCACAGCACCCTGAGATGTGTCGGGCAGAAGAAATCTCAGAATGAATCAGGAAGATCCAACGTGTTTCAGGATCATACACACCAGAACTGTGTTTCCATTAGTGTGCCATTCACTGGGCTGTCTCTCTCTCTCTCTCTCTCACACACACACACGCCGAGGAAGCATTCTTTTACTGCGCACTGTAAGGCAAATGCATTGTCGAGAGAGTGTACAGTAAATATAGTATGCTTGGTCTTGATTAACTTCTTGATCCACTTCCTCAGAAACACCGAATGGAAGTTTAAACGTTATCTTTATTCCTCTACCGCTTTTTGGTGGCTACAGAATCAGTTACTATAAGTAATTACTCTATTATATTTACGTTATTTTTATACAATACATTTAATTATATTGATATTTAGGACCAACTATATATTCCAAGTGTTCATTTCCGTCCATAAACATCTTGTAAATATGGATTGCTCTTTTTTTAAAAAAAAGAAAATACATTAATAATATTTTGCCAGTCGTATTTCCGGTCCGCAGTGTTCACGACACTGACGGAACCAAAGTGCGAAACCCTCTTTGTAATGAATGTTCCGGCTATGAGGTTTACAATGCCGTTTTTCAACGTTTCGCTCTAGTTTTTTTTTTTTTCTTTTTTTGGCCCGAATGAACACGAACACACTGAATTTATTTTACACAATGTATATATTTTTAAGTGGACCGAACTCTTATTCAATTAGTCACCTTACGAGCCACCAGCCGGACGAATAACATGGTAACACAGCGATCAGAGAGCACCTCGCTGTAACCGCCGGCTTCAGATAACTCTAAATATTAATGAAGTAACGCGGTTATTTTAATGTTACAGATATACATAATGGTTGTACTTCTCAGAAATCTCCAGAACGTTGTTCCTATTCGACGTGCCAGGTTACGTAAAGATGTGGAGACGCTGAAACGTGTTTTGGGCGTCCAGAGGTTTGATGTGGGCATCGTGTGTGTGGACAACCGCAAAGTCCAACACATCAACAACATCTACAGGAAAAAGGACACGCCCACAGATGTGCTATCGTTCCCCTTTTATGAGGTAAAGCCTCCCAAAACGAAAAGTTCTCATTTGCAAATGCCACGGTCGCTTTGCTTCATTAAAAAAAAAGTCATTGTTTTCTGAAGGATCTGAGGCCAGGTAAGCTCCCATGCTCCCTTCACAGAGATGAGTATAACCTTGGAGATATTTTCTTGGGAGTAGAATATGTAATGCAACAATGTCAAGAAAGATCCTGGGATTTTCATGGAACCCTCACAGTAAGTATATTCAACACCGTTTCCTTTTTTAATAGAAAAAGATGATGGAGTGTAAAACTTGTCCGCTGTTGGTGTCCAACAGGTAGTAGCTGCACATGGACTCTGTCACCTGCTTGGATATAGACATGAGACTGAAGAGGAGTGGAGTGAGGTGATAAAATCCAAGACACACATGATGAAAAAGCGTATCAGAATTTTTACAGCTTGCACCAGAGAAATTCAATTATGACTCGCTGTTTCAAGATTTTCCAGAGATGCCCATAACCAAAAATTTTGCTTCATTTTCCTTTGAAACTCCTTAAACATGACTACATCTGCGTCACAGTACGTACACTTCACAGCAAGAAAGTCCTGGCAAGGAGGCTTGGTGAGAGCGTTTGAATGTGGAGTTTACTTCCTGTTCTTGCGTGGGTTTGCTCTGGGTACTCCAGTTTCTTCTCATAGTTCAAAGGCATATACATTAGGCTAACTGGCTGTTCCGAGTTGCCCCACAGTGTATGAGTGTGAAGTGTACCCTGCCTTCAGTGGCTGAGATTCCCTGTAACCCGGGTAGGATTAAGCGGTTCAGCAATTGAATGAATAGGTAATAAAGCATATACAGTAGAGCCAAGTCACAGTTACTCAGAATTTAGAGGAGCGAGGTATGACATATCGGGCACCTTGAAATGATGCCTCCTGGTAGAGCAGTGGAAGATGTCTGATATAGAAGAATGGCACACGGCTGTTGTGATGTATACAGTTGCCTTGGGATCCTACAGGAGGGGCTACAACCTATTGCCAGGGATAGAGAAGTTTGGACTGCCCTTCTCAGCTTGCTACAACAGCCACAGATGAAGTGATTAGTGATTTCATGCATTTATACTGTTACATGTTGTGAAGTGTTCACAAATCCAAGTTAATCTTTGTCATCACTTATCTCATAGCAGCTTTAAAAGTCCATTCCCACCCCAGCCATGTTCTCACAGTCTGCACAACTGGGAGTTTGAAGTTTACTGTCCAGAAATCTCCCATAGTGAGGGGGAAATTAGCAGCTTAAATATTTGCCCTGTGTAAAGCTTTATCCTAAAATACAAATAATTTGTGTTTCTTTGCTAAATAACATTTCAGTTATATGGTTCATCTGTCTCACACACATCCTTATGAATTAGCTTTTACTACAGAGATGATTAGAAAAAACAGGTTAATATAAACCTGTGATGTGCCTTGCACACATGCTCTGAACTAGTTAGAGCTATTGTTAAACTTTATTCACTTGTACTACAGTGTTGACTTATGAATGGTAGGTAGGTCAAAGTGGAAGACACGACTGATACTGCATCTTCTGTAACCCAGTGGTTCTCAACCCTGGAGGGCCCTTTGTCCCGCACAAATTAGTGCTTTCCCTGCTGACACACCCACTTCAAGCCATGAAGAGATGTTAGTGAAATCAGGTGTGTTGAACAAGAACACTAAAACAAGTGCAAAGCAGGCAGTACACAAGGACCAGGATTAGGAACCCCTGCTGAAAATGTTCAAGTCTGACAAGTTCAGTATTTTACAAGTACATTTTTTTTTCTATCAACAGATGTTTCAAAAAGAAAATTACATCCTGCAGGAGTTCAACAGACTAACTGGCAGTCATCTTGAGCCTCTAACAAAGAGAAGCATAGGAGATGGATGACATTGGAAAGATTTTACTGAAGACCCTAGACTTGAAAGGAAAGAATAAAAAGACAGTCTCCTTCATCCAGCTGTGGATCTGTGTGGAAGTGTGATTTATGTAGCATTAAAACAATTGTGGATTTTTTTTTATAAATAAATTTTATTTTTAAAATGCACTTTAGGAAGCCAAGGACTGAACATTACCCAACTAAAGTAGATCACTGGTGTTTTTCTGAGAACTGTATTGAAAATATGAGAACTGTTCTGAAAATAGGATATATACATAGGTCACTAATGTTAATATGCAAATCACCATGACAAAATTCTTAAGTACTTGTTCTGGAGATGATGTTACTGAACATAGTAAATCAAGAGACAACACAGACACAATGACTCACATAAAATCTAAGTTTGTGAAATAAATATTCATGTACGGACCTTACGAGAATAGCTTAAAAGGCTTAGGCAATGTCTCAGTCTTTTTTTTTTCTCTGAGGAAAGGAGTCTTACACAAAAAGACTGCAACATCCAGATCATAAAGCTCTATGTAGAAGGGGAAGAAATATTACTATCGACCAGTGAGTCTCAAAGAAGCCTCTATAAGGTGTCTTCAATAAAAGAAAAAGACAATCTACAGCCATTTAACTTGTTAAATTGTATTTATAAAATAGGATTAAAAGAGCAATAAACAGTCATCAGTAAAGCTGTGAATAGAAACTGGAACTCCCCTCCCACTCATCGCTATAGGACAGACATATAAAAGCCAACAGGTAAAGTAAATATTGCACCACATTTTCAGCTGCATATAAAACATTGAAATGGACACTCAACATCACTCTTAAACATACAAGAATAAACTTTATATTTAATAGATTTAATAAAGAATTTTGGAAAACCTGAAAAATAAACTGCTCAACGGGGACCAACACTTCCTGACTGTCACACAATTTGCTATGAAATTAATGCATAAAGTCTCCTTCTCTAACAAGGGACTTTTAAAAGAGGCGATATTCAGCAAATAATTGGAAAACAGAATAATTGTCTGGAGGCTGAGCATCACATCTTTCAGCTACCCAAAATGTTTCTTAATTTTATTTACTGTAAACCTTTATATCTACATGGACTTAAAGATTAATATCAGACAGTCTAGAAACAAAGCCAGCCTCAAAAAACGGCAGGGGGAAAAATAGAAGAAAGTGCCTGAAAAAGTGGGGTGTGTGTAGGGTGATCAGTAGTACTGGACAGAGGTGTCATTTCCACCCTAAACTAGGCTCATCCGTTCGGTGTGAGAGCACAGGACTCTGGTAGATGCCTGTTGTCCAAAGTTGCTTATAAAGGCTGTAGAATTGTTCGGCTAGTGTCAGTGCTCCCCCCTGCTTTCTCCACCTCTGACAACTCCTCAAACACGTTCCTGAAGACAGTACAGAAATAGTAATGCCATTCACAAAAATGTGTGGGCTATAATCAGTAAATACAAGAAATATGGGAGCATCTGAACAATGTTTGTGAATTGACAAAGGCAGTTTTAATTTTCTTCCGCATTGTCTTTGATGTGCAACATTAACAGTCATCTACTTATTTTATTCCCATACCACTGAAAGTCTACATAATCCTATGCTTGTCAAAACAACTCTAGTAAGAGAATTCCGATCAAGACAACAGCAATCAAGACACACCTTGTAAATAGTTAAGGTTTTATAGTATTACAACATACATAACCCATTATGATTGGTTCACTAGACCGGGGGAAAAACCCCCAGAAAAAATAAATATCGATTTAGTTTTTGCACGTCCATGCAGTATATACGAATCCTAACTGGTTAGGATAGAAGGGAATCTCGCCTGCTAGCCAAACTTCTGGTTGCCTCATACCGCTTATGGGGGCCTGTTGTGTTTGGTGGGGGAAAACAAAATAATAATAATCACTGGTTGAGCAAACACACGTATTCACTGACCTTTCGTGTGTTATGGGTTACTATCTTACAGGAACTTTCCGATAAGTCTAACGCTGGGATCTAATTAGATAATCAGAAGTTCAACTTCATCTTCAAGTAAGACACAGCACGCATGTGTCGGAAAGGTCAGTGAACGCATGTGTTCGCTCCACCAGTCCCAGTTCACTATGTAACTGTAATGACTATTGTAATATTAGTTTAGTACAATTTCCTTAAGCTTTCAAATGTCTAGTAACAATAACACAAACAATATAGGGCTCATGCGAAAGGTAAAAAAAATTACAGTGAATACTTAAATACTCAACGAAAAATCGGTACATTAAAGTACCCTCCACGTAACTCACGGGAAAAGTAATAATGGGGTGTCTGAGCAAAGCCTTACTTGTGCATGTAGAAGAATATGTATCCACTCCTGTCTCTGTCTCTTTGAACAGTGGACTCCTGTGTACGCGACACATCTAAATCATTATAGGTGAGCCAGGACTGCTTCTTCATGTCATAGACATCACTTATGTAGTGGCCTGTACAAGGGACATAAAATCATTTTAGCTTGCTCGGAATAAAGTAAAGTTTGCCGACA
Source organism: Neosilurus hyrtlii (assembly GCA_028564935.1). Lineage (NCBI taxonomy): Eukaryota > Metazoa > Chordata > Actinopteri > Siluriformes > Plotosidae > Neosilurus > Neosilurus hyrtlii. The sequence continues at coordinate 21,072,495 of JAOUQZ010000047.1, read as the reverse complement.
TACGAGATCTAAATGTATTGTAACCAAATTGCACACAGGTTTCTCATACCCGATGATGAGCTGGTGCCAATGTGACTGACCACGCTGATGAGCCTGAAGGAGTTGGCAAGATCTCCATTCTGCAGCAAAGACATTTTAAATCCTTAACACAACCACTTATAATCACAAATACTCTTTTGTTATTTTAAAATTGGACAGCCATATACCTCAGCATTTCTCTTCAACTCTTCAGCCTCTGTCTCACTGTACTCCATTTCTAGAGCATCCTCATTTCCCGAATCATCATCAGAACACAGGAGGTCAGGAAGAGAGTTGTTGAACTCTAAGAGAACCAAAATATCAGGTGGGGTTACATTATTTCTAAAAAATAAACAAATAAATAAATAAAACCATCATGCGAAACACTGATGCATTCAGCCCGTTTTAACAAATCTTTTTTAGTACTTCTCTACCTTGCAAACTGAGCTCTGTTGCTCTCTTCAGATCATCATCCTCTCTCATCTCTCTTGCCTCCTGCGCATGCAACAGATTTATATTAACTTGTAACTTTTTACTTGGAGCTTGTATCAAACACCAAACCGCAAGAGTGAAAAAGGTAAAAGACATACATGTTCCTGCAGACTCTGAGCAAGGGCCTGTTGTAACTCCTGCTCCTCGCGCTCTTGGTCCAAACAGTACTGCTGTGCCCAGTCCAACTCACCCTGACCACCATCTGGAGTCTGGTTCTCCTTATTGTCATCCATGGTCAGGTCCAAAGAGCCCAGCATGTCTGAGTTACATGATCACAAATACATTCAAGTGATTTTGTGCACAACAACCATCTAGTTGTAAAGTGATAACATTTTTCTACATATAAATTACAAAACTACAACCCCTGGCAAAAAAAAAAAAAGTATGGAATCAGCACTTTTGGAAGTTCAAATTGTTCAATTGTGTAGAAAAAAACAAATAAATCAGACATGCCACAAAACAATTTCATTTAACATTCCAACCTTCTGGCTTTATGAAACATTCATATAAAATGAAAAAGAAATAAATTTGTAGTCAACTGTTTTTACAGATCAAACAGGGGGTAAAAAAATGGAATCACTCAATTATGAGGAAAATATTATGAATTCACCGTGTACTTTGCCGTTCTAAAACAAACACCTGTATCCGATTACATCTGCTAATTAGCCTGCAGTTAAAAAAGAGCGCTTGCACACCTTAGTGAACTTTTCAACCAAGATGATTGCCATAAATCATGGTTTTAAGAAATAAAAGAAAAGATTTTACATCCAGAAAAGCCAAAAGAAAACCATCAACATCTAAACAGAAAACATGAAGGTTTCAGTTTGCTAAAGAAAAGCAGTCATGGTCTGTGGATGACTGGATGAGAGTGCGATTCAGTGATGAATCACGAATCTGCATTGGGAGGGTGTTGATGTTGGAACTTTTCTTTGGTGACGTTCCAATGAAATTTATAAAAACCACTGCCTGAAGAAAACATGCAGATTTCCACAATCATTAATGACATGGGTGTGTATGTCAGGTGACGGTATGGGAGAGATGACAGTAATTACATCCTCAATAAATGCACAAGTTTATATTGAGATTTTGGACACTTTTCTTATTCCATTCATTTAAAGGGTGTTTGGTGATGACGACATCATTTCTCAGGATGATAATGCATCGGGCCACAGGGCAAAAGCTGTGAAAACATTCCTTCAAGACCGATATAATGCAATCCAATAGAAAATCTATGGTGGAAATTAGAGAAAATGATCCACGACAAGGCTCCAACCTGCAAAGCTGATCTGGAAACTGCAATAA
>JAOUQZ010000047.1:21056726-21069553 GCA_028564935.1 Neosilurus hyrtlii | reverse complement strand
ATAATTTATTCATTAAGGGCGCCGCTAGTCTTTTCTTGGAGGTTTTTAATTATTTTTTTAATGAGTTCATGCCTACCAGACAGCCTATGTACTAGTAATTAGTCAATTAAGTGATGACTATATTCTCACAGGGCAGTTTGGACTCTCCACCCCAGGCTGAGGGGGGGCCGAGTATTCTCTGTGCAGTGGTAGAGGAGGGTGAGGTACTTTGGAATTAGGACCTGTTGCCCCAGCTTGCTGTTCAGAGACAGCTGTGTGTTGTAGCTGTACCGTTTGAGATGAAGAATCAGCACCCTGGATGGGGGATTATGGGGGGGAGGGGGGGGGTGTTCACAAATGAGCACATATTAAAGCTGGTATTTTAGCAAAGAGCCAAAAGAAGTACAGTAAATAATAAAATGGTCAAATATATTAATATAGTCATAGTTCACCTAGGAAGTCTGCTGAATTTGTGTGTGACACTCGCAGATTTCCCGTTACATTTCTCACAAGAATATTCAATTTCTTCCATCTAAACCAAGCAATCAGAACATACAAATAAGTTTAGGATAACTAACTGAACACTAACATGTTATCTAAAATAGAGAATGAAAAAAAATTAGCTTAAACTAACATTCCACAGTACTGAAATACAAGGATAAAATGACTTAAGAGTCAATACTTTCTCCCTTATCATAATGCCAGTGTAAAACCATACCCTGAAGAAAAGATCCAGTGAATCCTGGATGGATCTTAGAGGAAGGGTTTTCTTTTTGCGAGGCAGGTCAATTGACAGGTCATTGAACTGTTCCCGCTTTGTTATCACCTCCCCACAGCTGCATATGCAATGGACAGAGCAACACATGGGAAATTAGTCCAGTTCTCCATTTTGCTTTACAAGAGGACTAGAAAGGCAAACTATAAAGAGTCAATCTTTTAAAAATAATTCATCGATTGATTAATTAATTTTAAAAGGTTCAACAACTTCACCTGCATCACAGTGTCAATTGCAATAATATCTGTTTAATGCCACATGTGAGACCCATCACCACAAAAATTCAATTTACTCATAAAGTCAGTTTTGGTATATTAAACCTCGTTTTGTGGTGATGGGTCATGTATATATAATATGCATATGAGTTTCTGCACAGGAAAAAGGTATTAGGACATCTTAACCTTAATGTTTCATACCTCTAATATTAAGTTGGAACAGCAAGTTTCCTTTCAAAATGTTTCTCTGAACAAATAACCAGTTTTTACATTTGTGCAAAACCAAAACTTAGAAATACAAATACACTTAAAGTAAAGAAAAGGGTATTCTGCAATTTTCCAGCGAATTACATTTAAAACTTGTATTAGTTAGATAGAAAAAAATAGATGAACTACTAAACACAAAAAACTCCCACCTTTTGCAAGTGATCGTGTGTTGCACTTCAAACTCCATGTTAACAGTAACAGGACATGTGTATATGCGTGAGGTATCCATGTCTTCCATAAGTCGTGTGCCTTGTGGCTCATCCCATGCTGAAGAATCACTCTGACAGCTCTTATTAATCTTCTCCACATCTTCCTTTAGCTGATCCAGACACTGGCTCAGGAACTCATGGGCATCCTGGAAGTAAAAGAATTAAGTCAATGAAGCGAGACATATTCTTGTGTATTTTCTTAAATGAACCATGAAATACATCTTAACTGTTAATAATTAAAATCAAGGACAACAAGGACAGAAACAAAATCTGTTTTGTACAACAATTCCTGTGCATGTGACCACTTTATAAATTATATATAAAATTATTTAATACATAAATTATATATAAAATTTATATTTACATTTTTAACCAAGAATTTATATGCATTTATATTGGGGAAAATGCCAAAATATATACTTGGTCCAAAAACCAAGAGCGGTCATCACCCAAAGCACATCATAGCCATAGTGACGCATGGTGGTGACAGGATTTGGGGCTTCTCTTCACCTGGGACTGGGGCTTTAGTCTAGATAGATGGAGTCATGAACAGCTCCAAATTCCAAACTACTTTAACACAAAACCTACAACACAAGTGATCCTCTTATAATTATGACAGATCTACAGCATTTTCCTTTTAAGCCCCTGAGACACATTCATATCTCTGGCCAATCAAGACCATTTTCCAAAAAAAATGGGCCAAACAAAGGTAGTAACTTGTGGTAGTGGTGTCTAAATACTTTACCCCTGTAAAATGTATTTTATAAACACACACGTTTAAGCTTAGGAACATGCTTTCTTCCCTTTAAAAAAGCCAGAAGACATTACTTGCGTAAATTCGATATTGATATAACTGATATACTGAAATGGAAATATACACTTATCAGCCATAACATCAACAGCATTAACATCAACTGTCCAACATTGTGTCGATCAACCTCATGCTGCAAAAATAGCTCTGCTCAATCACAATATGGACTCCACAAGACGTCTGAAAGTGTCCTGTCTTTACAACACATGATCAAATTGCTCTGGGTACTTCCTTGGATCAGCTTTAGTATGTAGCCACTGCATATCAGGAGCAACCCCTAAGACCCTGTCATTTTGAAGATGCTCTGGCCCAGTTGTTTAGCTGGTCAAATTTGGCAAAATCACTCCAGTTGCTTCCAACCAATCAACTTTGCTGAACTACTGTTCACTTACTGCATGATACATGCATCCTACCCCTTAACAGGCAGCAGTTTAACGAGACATTATCTGTTAGTGGCTGACTGTTTTAATTATTTAAATAAAACAAAAAATTAAATCTCACTATTTATACTTCAGGCCAAAGAAGTGGGTAGATGTCCATTTAACAAAATACAAGCAAAAAACACAATACCAAGAAATAAATCTTACGTTTTGCATGTACCCTGAAAAACGTTCAGCAGTGGAGGAAATGGCATTCTTCACCTTCCTCAGCAAATCTTTTTTCACCTCTGGAGAGGAAACGTCTTTTTTCAAAAGTAGGTGAGCAAAACGTCTAATAGAAAGAGAGAGAAAAAACCCACAAATGTATATCTGAGACAGTAAAATAAAATAATTCAAATAAATAAATAAATAAAACTCCCCACACAACAGTACCTCAGAAGGGCATTCACAGGAACCCTCTTCCACTGAATACCCTGTTTTAACAGGTCGTTCGAAAAAGATGGCAGACTGAACAGAGACTGCAGGATGGCATTCATGTAGCAGGTGTTTCCCAGGTTGGAGAATCTAAAGGAGAACAAGGCACAATATAGTCATTTAATATGTACCAGAAACTCAAAAAATTGTTCAAATGAAGGAAAGCTAAAGGATACATACCCCTGCAACGGAGGCTGAGGTTGAGAAAGAGCAGAGGGTCTCGGCTTATTCCATCCTCCATAATCCAAAGATGAGCGGACTTTCTTAAATGGTGTGGAGTGGTTGGGCAGCACCAGGCTTCTTTTAGCTGCAGGTGACTGGTTTGTGCTGGCAGGTCTTTAGAAAAGGACAGTTTATTTTAAAATATAACAATACTACCCTGAAATGTAAAGGCTGGCATTTAGTACATGAGACAGTAGAACACTTAATATTAAAATAAAAAAAATAAAGAAAAAAAGACATCAAATGTTTACCTGTCCAAAAAGGAATGTGTTTGTGTGTAATCTTTAGTTCCTGTCCTGCTGCCATAAAAGGATGTCGGCTGCAGAGGTGTAGAGCCAAGGGGAGCTGTTTAGGAAAACATCAGACAAAAGAAACATGAAAAAGGTTGCCAAACAAACACATCTGTAATGACCATAACGTGAACAAGGACCAACCTGAAGCCCTATTCTCCTCGGAGTGCTTCAGCTTTTCTTTGCAGCTGAGCAAAAACTTCCTCGAAGTGTCTGAAATGGCCTTATTGTTACTGAAAAAAGAAACCCTAATTATAACCAAGTTCCACAATCAACACAATAGCAAAACATACCTGTAGATGTGTCTACAGAGGTAGATCAGTAGCACCTAGTAATGTGATTGCCATTCAGCAAAAATTTAAACCTATTTGAATTTGTGCAATGATGAAAACGGTTTTCTAGGCAATTTAAAGCACAATACCTAGAGGAGTCATTCTCTTTGGGGTAGTCCTCAGTTAAATCAGTGTCAGAGTTCATCAACCTTTTCCTTTTCTCACTCCTGAAGAGAAAGACACCAAAGCTTAATTGTGTCAAGTCCATGTACGATGTGTTAAAAAAATTAATGATTTCCGTTTATCCGTAATTTAACCAATTTGCTCATTATTTTGAACCAAATTCCTAGCACTAACAAAAAAAAAAAAAAAAAAAAAAACCTGAACAAGGGTGTGGTGGTTATCAAATCAGAGAACAAAATGGCTCTATGAGAAGTGTAAATCAGAATGCATTTGAAATAAAAACTTTTTTTTTAAATAAATAACTTTTTACATTCCCTAGTTATCTCACTCTCACATAGTACTACATAGTACCATGATCCCTGCAGGTAAATTTACATAATGTGCAATGTATGTATTGAAATATCTGTGTGTTTCATTTCACGTGTGCACCAGAAAGAGGTTAATCAATGCCATGATTGGCTGATGTAATGCTTCATGGAGCCTATCAATACATTTTCTAAACAAGGACCGTTATTTCCATTTAATAAAAATATACCCTTTCATTGTCTGTGCAGCTTATCCATCAGGCTTGCATTGGAAGCTGGAGCCAAGCCAAAGAAGTCAAAAGATAATATAAGAAATATGGAATTTGGTCAGGGTTGCACAAAGTCTCACATAAAGCTACATGTGAAGGAAGGCAGAAAGCGCTTTCTTCCAAATGGGCTACGCCGCCATGTAATGAAGCACAAGCAACCCCCTAACTGGTGGAGCTGCTAGGAGAGAGTCAGCTAGAGTGTGGAAATTGGACAAGATTAAATTACTGAGAAAATTAAACTGAGAAATTCAGAATATCAGACAGCTGTGCATACACGGATAGCGTGGGAGCCCTACAGTAGATATCTGTACTGTACTTACAAATCACCAACATCACACTACAAACCTGTTTTCTGACAGTCCACTGCGCACAGGAGTTGTGACTCTGCTTGGACTCCCGAGAGGCTTCCGTGGTGTGCTCTCTTCTCGGTTTTCCAAACTCGACCTGCGTGGAGTTATCTTTACGTAACAGAAAGACAAAAAAAAAAACATGATAAACCAGCAGGTAGTAAATTAACTTACTCCAATCAGCCACAACATTAACACCTGACTGATCTGCAGCTAGGCAGCCCCATATGCAGCACACTGTATACTTTGACTCCTTTCTATCATAGCCAGCATTAACAGATTCAGCACTTTGTGCTACAGTAGGTCTTCTGTAGGATCAGACCAGATTCCCTGTTCATTTCCCAACTCTCTTCAATGGGCATGACACTCAAGCAGTCAGGCGTCATTGTTATGGCTGATCAGTGTGTACTGCCATAAAAAACAGAAAAGAAGCACTACCTGCTTTTCTGATGAACCTGGATCATTCTGCGCTGTTCGGTTCCCAAGAACTAAGCCAAAACTGGTACTTCCCTGATTTGTCTTGTAAGCTAAACGAATAAATAAATTTCATTGATAAAATTCTCGTTTTTTTACTAGAATACAGCTAAAAAATTAACAAATCTGTAATATACACCACATCACACACCTGTCTGCTTCCCTTGCTTAAGCATCTCCAGGTATTCCTTCAGTTTTTTTGCAACTGTGATGGGTAATCTTTCCAAAATTACAACATTTGAGTCCTTCAGAGTCAGCGACAAACGGTTTTGGCTGTGCATGGGCCCCAGAACAACATTCTTCACATTGTGGTTCAACTGTGAAGTCAATAAAAAACAGGTCAGAGTACAAAAATTGCCTGTATTGTTCCAAAGTAAAGAAAAACAGTCAGTTGAAATTTAATACGTTGCCACTAAGATGTAGTAAGTGGCAATGAGCTATCAACAGGTGGGCACTGAAGCCAGACAGACCAACAAATCCTTACGTCTATGGCCTGCATTTTGTCACTCGTGAGCTTGTATGTAATAGGCCTACAGTTTGAAATAGTAGAAATAATGAATGTGCACATCAACTACATATTTTAATGCAGTATATATGTTTTAAGTCATCCTATCTGTATAGGAATAAAAAAAAATTTACTGGTTGTCCACCTAACATTTCAAAGATCATACATTGCATTAGAAAACGTAGTGGAAATAAATAAATTAATAAACCGTTACCGGCTCATCATGCAAAAGCTTATCCTGGATTCTATAGCATGAAGCAACTAGAAGTTCAACTACTCCTGGATGGGACGCTAGTTCATCACAGGTAAACTTGCCAGTATTTTAACTGCTGTACCCATTTAAACTGCTGGGTGGACAGAGGCACACTTGTGGTTAAGAGCACGGTCTTAGCAGGGTCGAGGTCTAACAGGGATTCGAACCCACAACCTCTCGAACATGAATCCAGCACCCTTACCCTTATCACCTTCAGAAAATGTAAGGGAAAGTGAAATACACAAGATCGAAAAGAGTTATTTATTTTCGATAAAGACTGGTTGAAAGCAATATGGTCCTGAATATGTACAGACATGTAGCTACCGGTCAAGTGACTCTGACGTCACATCGACCGCGAGAATCTAAGAATCGTACCTGGAAATATTTAGGCGCTCCTCCACTGTTAAACTTCAGCACCAGGTTGCTTTTGTTGTCTTTCTCGTGGACCTCGAATACTCCCTCCCTCCATTTGGTCGTGCCCACGTCCAGGCTGGTGAAGCGGATGCGGACAGCGCCACCACTGCTCAACTTCGGTAATGCAACGGCCATTAGTGCAGTGCGTGGACAGGGCGCTGAAACGTGCGGCTCTCAGGGGGCTTTGAGGATGAACAGACGAGTCCAGTGTCCCTCACAAAAAAGCATTGACTGAACAGAAAAGGGGGGAGGTGTTTACAAATATTACAGTCTAGAAATGACACATGGGCAGCATGGAGGTAGAGAAAATGTGCGGAAACTGCACTCAAACTCGGATGAAGTGAAATGGACAAGCATTTCACTGTCACCGAGGCTGAACAGAAAGCATTTATAACGAATAGAAAATGATAACATCAAGTTTCTCCATTATTAAACACGGAGAGATTTAACAGAAATTTAGCCTCCCTTCGCATCAACACGGCGCTGTTTGGGTTACTGAGCAACAGCCTTTATAAAGCGGTTATACTCACCTGACATCATTATAACCGCTCATTCAATACAACTCAAGTACAACAAGTCGACTGGTACAACAGACACACTGAGTAACTTTAACATCACCGGTTCCCTTTCATAAAAAAGAGAGAGTTGTAGTGTCTCCTCGTTTCAAAACGAAACACAAACACAACAAACACTTAAAGCTGGATGCTGTCCACACTTTCGAAACCTAATAGCGCTAATAGACAGAAGAATGCTGTTGCTATGGTCATTTCTAAGGAAACGCAAACGCTTGTCGTCCAACCGGTGATAAATTACTGCGTTGTGTTTCACAGGTTACTAATATTCACCACTCCAGGTAAAGAAATCCAGTCAGAAGTAGCAGAGAGTCAGAAGTTAAATCCCAGATGAGGATGTAGCTGTTAGCGGTTAGCCGTTAGCTCCCGAGCTAAGTCCATACAGAACACACGGCGCTGCATGTTTGCTAGTAATTTGAGAGGAAGATTGTCCCAATTTCTTGCTATATAAAACAATTACATACCTTCTTCCAGGTTTAAAACAGAAACTCAGGGAATACTCTTGAAAAAAAATTAATTCATCCAAGTTAGACTCCCAAATGCTCGCACTGTGTACCGTAGATTAAATTTTGCCGGCATGCGGCGGCCTACTGTTATGTTGTTGTTGGAGTTAATGGCGGGAATGTGAAAATTCATACCGGAAATAGGCGGCGAGAAGTCGCGTCTCCAACCACGCGAGATTTCACTTTGAGGCGCGCGCGTAAGGAAGGCGGCGTCTGACTGCGGCGGTTTGTTTTTGTCGGTTTTATTACTTAATCCCTTCGATAACAGGTTTCCAACCGTGGTCCTGTAGAACTCATACCCTACACATTTTAGTCCAGGTTCCTCTTCTCAACACAGTGATGCAACCAAATTGCTTATTAACAGTTTTCTCCAAATTTAAAACAGGATACAGCAAGAGAAACAGGAGCAGGTACTACAGGACCTGGGGCTTAGCTGGGTATTAACAGCTCCATGGATTTATTTAGGAAAAGGTTGCCAGTTCGATTCCCGGGACTGGCACGAACGCATCCATGGCTGAATTGCCCCTTGGCAAGGTGCATGACCCCGGACTACATCCTGGGTCCCGGAATCCTCCCGTGTCCAGTGTGGGTGTGTAAGGATGGGTTAAATTCACTGTGTGCATTGGTTACAGCCCTGTATTCCTACAGCCCATTGGTTCAACAGCCCCAACCCAATTGAACTGAGTAGGGTGCCCCACTGAGTTACGCAAGGTGTTCTTATATGAGTAGGATTGTCGGACCAATGGGCTGCTGGAATATAGAGCCGTTCCCGTTCATAATGTATGCGATCATAGATATATAAAAGAACACACCAGGACCAATACCCAAGCTGTCGCACGGGGACATCGGTGTAATGTACAGTACTGTGTGTGTTTGGAAATGGGATGGATCATAAGTAAGATTGGCGAAGTAATTGTCCCATATTCTTTTGAGCCGGGTCGTCGGGTCCTGGCCCAGGAAGATGCATCTACAGCTGGGCAGTGTCATGATAGTGAGCCTGAGGAAGACACAGGCCAATCAAGCCAGCATTTGCCAGCTGGAAAATACTGCATTGTGTAACTGCGTTCAAAACTGCCATATAATGGACAGCTGGGTGAAGAACCTGTGCTGCTCCGAATTCTGTGATTTGGCTGGAAGTTCCAGATATCACCAACATCAGTCCCGATTTTCAACAGCCATTCTCACTCATCCACTCCTCCTCCAGATAATTGACTTAGAAACATCTTTGTTCCTTCCTGAATGATTTGAACAACCCAAAAACCATATACTGAGTCATAATCCTTTGTTATCAATCTTTACCCGACATGTTCCATGATGGATTATAGATGCTATGGATGATGTGAGATCATCATTGCGAGCTTTCTCGTAGGATCTCATGCTTTTCATAGCAGACAAGAGCTGATTAGTGGCAATAACATCCTGGTATATTTTCTTGGTAAAAATAATACAACCAAGAATTGCTCTTCAATGCAGTCTTTAACTACTTCTGTTTATGTAAATCAGAATACGATGTGAACATTGTGTTCTACCTTAATCTTAATCCTTAATGACCCTGATGGTTTTGTCACTACACCAGATATTATCACAATAACAAAATATCATTACCATCCCCTATTAGTTCACCATCCTTGAGTACAACCCTCATAAAGTAATCAGATAATAAACAAACTAGACCAATGTCATATTTTTCTGTTGCTGTTTTACAAAATGTATTGCAGTTCAGAACTTTACCTAAAAGTAAAAATGCATCCAAAACATGATTTCCACAGCTTTATTCTGTTCACAGTCAAAAAGAATTCTGTCCCAGGTAAATTCAGTTGAAGGTAACACCCTGGATGGGATGTCCACTGCAGAACACCATACACACATACATTCACACACTCATTTACATAGCCAACATACCCACTAGTATGTTTTTTGGATGATGGAGAAAACCAGAGAGCACAGAGGAACCCATATGATAAAACAAGCAGGCCTTCATGAGAAACAACACACGGTTTTCCTGATTTTCCTGAACTTTTTCCCTGGTACCGCTGCAGCTGATTGTCCATCCACTCTTATCTACTATGATTTAACAGATTCAAGTTTATTGGCAATTTAACTTCTTATTTTTTTAACAAATTGACAGTAATATCAAAAGTAATGACAGTTTCTGGAACAGCACAAAGTCAAAATTATGATGAGCGCTCATACAGTAAAGTCAGACCAAAATCAAACCCAGAACCCCTGACTTATCAGGCAGCATTCCTACTAGCTGTGGCACCCAGCTCAGCCGACTCTGGGCGAGGGCGGGGTACACCCTAAACAGCTCGCCAGGCCATCGCAGGGCCAGCAGTCACACAACCATTAACACTCACACTCACACCTAGGGGTGATTTGGAACAGCCAATTAGCCTACTGTGCATGTTTTTGAGTGTGGGAGGAAACCAGAGTACCCGGAGGGAACCCACACAAGCAAAGGGAGAACATGCAAACTCCACTCAGAAACGCCTGAGCTGGGAATCGAACCCAGGACCTTCTTGCTGTGAGGCGGATGTGCTAACCACTTTGCCACCGTGCCGCCAATATACTGTACTTCATAAACCAAACACCACAAAATAAAACAGTGGTAACATAGAGGTTTAGTTCGTTCATTTATTAGTCATAAATAAGTCCTTCAGGGTAACTGTGGACAGCAAAATGCAATAAATTTCACATGGGAAAGGTATAATTCACTTAAAAAATGTTTTTACTAAAGTATTGTTTGATGATTTCTTTTAGCTATAACTTGACAAACTGGGTGGAATAGTGGTGTAGTGGTTAGCGCATCCACCTTGCAGGAAAAAGGTATTGGGATTAAGCCCAAGTTTAGGCGTATGGAGTCCCAGGTTTGGGCATGTGGAGTTTGCATATGCTTGTGTGGGTTTCCTCTGGGTACTCTGGTTTCCTCCCACAGTCCAAAAACATGCACATTGGGCTAATTGACTGTTACAGATTGACCCTAGGTGCAAGTGTGAATGGTTGTGTGTATTGGCCATGCAGTAGTCTTGTGAGATTTTTAGGGTGTATCCTGCATTCTCCCAGTGTCAGCTGAGACAGGCTCCATCCTCCTACTCCTGACCCTAAAATGATTAAGCCATTCGGTAAATGAGTGAGTGAGTCAGTGAGTCTTGACAAACCAAAGGTAATTTGAAGAACTTCCTTTCCTCTGTGAATTTGTGCAAAATTCCTGAAGAGAAAATACTGCAGTATTCTCATTTCGTGCAATTTGGCCACAACAGTTAAGTGTGCTAGCTAATGTCAAGTTTAATCTGTGATTTGGTGGCCATAGCTCTCACAGTTCTGGTGGGTGTTCATATATCAAGCTGTGATGACCCTGGCCAAGTGATGTGCCAATACTAAATGTCATGGTGTCTTATGTGTTTTTCTAGACGCACCACCTGTTTCCTCCCTGTTGGGAAATCTATTCTCCACTGACATATCAGATGTTAGTAGGGTACATTTTACCTGCTGCAGCTCTGTAAGTTTAAAGTCTAATGTAGGTGTCTGAAACATTAAGATGTTAAAGCATTAAAGGGGCATTATCAGTGTTGTTTGAAGATAATAGCCTAAAAATTACGAATCGTGTTCTCAAACAAGACATAATCATTCATATAGATAAAAATTTGGTTTACGAAGGATACTAGGCATGAATTGGATATATTAAATTTACAGTGCCATCTCAATCTTTGAAAACCATTCACCCCAACAAGCTTTTAAAAAGTCCATGTTGAAATCCATTTCCATTACTTCCATAATTATGTATTCATTAATTTGCTAAACCACTTTATTCTATTAGGCTGGAGCCTATCTCAGCTGACTCTCTGCGATAGAGGGGTACACCCTAAAATGCTCGCCAGTCTATTGCAGAGCCAACACACACAACCATTCACACTCACATTCATTCCTAGGGGCAATTTGAAACCGATTATCCGAATGTACATGGGTATGGATTGTGCATGGAAACCCACGCGAGCACAGGGAGAACATGCAAACTTCACACAGAATCGCCCTCACCAAGCCCAGGACTCAAGCCCAGGACCTTGTTCCTGTGAGGCAGACATGCTAACTACTATGCCACCATGCTGCTCCAATCTACTCCATATTGGGCTAGACTTCTTATGATTTGGAAGCTGAAAGGTATTTACCAAATATGGACAAGTATTCTGGATATTCATGGCATATTTTTAAATGACTTTTTGGCAACTAAATATTGGTAAAAATCATGACAGAACTTACAGTTTATTACTGGCTGCATCATTGAAAAACATGTAGGCTGAAGGAAATCCAGCAAGCCAGTTATGAGGAGATTCATGACTGTAGATGGATAAAGATGCTAAGACCTGTAGTTCGTATGATTATAGAGGATTTGAAACATGTGAGAACATAGCAGAGATGAGCACCCATGAAGCTGCTGAATGATTTTACTGTTGTCATTGTTTTAAGGTTTCTTCTGTATAAACTGAGAGAATGTCAAGTGCAGAGTTCTTGCTTTGGTATCACGTGAATGTTAAATTTTCCCATAGGGGAGTTTTTATACTCCCTCTTGACTTTTATCTGGTCTGGTGGGAATTTCTAGGAATCTGGTACAAAACAGTTTACAGCAAAGCAAATTGATTTTAGATAAACCAAGCCACACTTGGTTGTTTTTTTTTTTTTTCAAAAAGAGGACAGTTAAGTAAGTAACACCTAATTCTTCCAACTTTTTATGCTTAACTTTTTATGCATGCTGATGAATTTTATTGCTCTTCCAGGGCTATATCTGACTATAACTCTTTACCCACTAGATGTCAGTGGAGTTCCCCATCTAAATTAAAAGCAAAACAACTCAAATAAATTTATATGTACTTAAAGATGCATTATTAAGAAAAAAGCTGAGTATAGTATAATAACATATGTTTTGGTTAATAACACAGTAGTAATAGATGTACAATTACAGTAGGGGGGCAGTGGTGGCCTGGTGGTAGGGTGCTGGATTACTGATCCCAAGGTTGGGGGTTCAAGCCCCACTACCAGCAGGATGTCACTGCTGTCCCCCCAGTGCAGCTAACTGGGTTATCAAATGCCGGCCATGTCTCTCACTGTCTATG